>OY821520.1:185290038-185404985 GCA_963682025.1 Cordilura impudica | reverse complement strand
TCTGCTAGTATAAATAATTGTATATACAGTGGCCACAATAGATATAGGCTCCTTCAAATTATTTTTTGCAAATATGCTATTGTGTTAATTTTCTTAATGTTTTTGCTTTTGTTTATTGTTTTCACAATATATTGTAATTTTAGCAAATAACTTTGGTATAATATTTCCTATAAGAAGAAAGGGCATTAATAACACTGGGGGTGACACATTTCAAGACCGGGTGAAAATACTAGGCCATTATGGTAAAACCTCCATAGGGTTGGATGATTTTAGGCCAAACTTTTTCTTATAATCTATTATATTTTTTTCCCCCATCTTGGTGTTTGTTTGCTTCGTTTTTCAGCTATAACTCAAGAACCATTGATGAATTCTCATTTCATTCTTCAGCAGAATTGTAGCTAAGGCCTAATTTAATAATTTTTATTAACATATCTATGTAAAAAATAGAAAAATAAATGTTGATTTATTATTAAAAATATCACTCATACGATTAAATCTTTACTAATAAAGAATTATCATGCGCCCTGAATATGTTGTCTTTTTCAAAAAATTGATTAAAAAAGGGGGGAAATTTTAATTTTTTGAAGATTTGATTCGATAAAATTTGTCCAACCTGATTTGCTGAAGCTATGTCTTGAGCAATAAATGAGAAATCATAAAAAAGGTTTGGCCTGAAAACTCTAAACCATGTAGAGGTTTTATTATACTTTAACTATACTTTCACCATGACTTGGAACTTCACACGCCCCACCATAATGGCTGTTGCACTGCGAAATTAAAAGGATGTGTAACAAATATAGCTATAATATACATATTTCCTATGGGTTTAATATCTATAATTCTGGCAGGGTAGTAAATTATCTTAATGTTTATAGCCAAAAGCCAGTCCTATTATGAGATAGCAATGCTTACTTATAGATATTTCCAGTATTTCCACATAAATCTCAGAACTCATATTGATTCAAATCCAACCAAGGAAAGCCTCGATAAGATCAAGCTACACAAACTATTTGTAAACTTTCTTTTCTTTGCGTAAATCATGCCAATAAAATTAGAATCCCTCAAATTGTAATTTTTTTAATCACTAAAAAAACTTTTTACCATGTCTCCCCAAAATCCATATAATAGCCCAGGACAGTCGTTTCTTTTTTTGCTCCACTAGAAGCAGTGCGAATTATATCCCTAAAATCCACATTCGACCCATTTTCGAAACAAAACTTCCATACTCATATAAAAAAAATTACACCACAGGTAGTTCTTCAAAATTCTCGTAACTATATTGACAAATAATTTAAATGCAGATAATTATTTTTTTTTACATCGAGTGAATGTTATGGCTGCAGAAACGCTAAAGTTGTTAATATTTTAATTTCGAAGAATAGACGCAAACCACTATGAACCGGAATCACATGAGATGTATTCTTGCATTACACTAAGATAAAAAAAGCCAAAAAGGGAAAAAATTTTAGCATTTGTATCTTCTTAACAAATAAATCTAGGAGTTTAAAAATTCCAACTTGAAAACAAGCATAGGCTCAGCCTTATTTTTTCTTCGAAATTCGGCCATTCAAGCGGTAAAATGATCAAAAAGGGTACAGAAGATACCTTTTTGTATCTTTTTAGCATATCTGTATATATATAGTCGGGCGGGTCGATTTAAAAATCGCCCAAGTGTCAAGAAAATCATATTCTAGGGATCAAAATAAGAGTTTTGACCTGTCTGTCTGTCTGTCTCATTTTGACCCATTTAGAGTGCCCAATCGAGTCCAAATGTATGATCGATCCCCACTAACTTTGGAGGGCCGACCTACCCGTACCAGTGGCACACTCCCTGGAACCCCCTGGGGGTTCGCCATACAAACATTTCAAAAAATCACCATTTTTTGTTTAGAATTGGGTTGACTATGTTTGATTTAATATTAATATTAACACTCATATGTATACGTATCTTCTACTCTGCTAATAAATAATAATCATAAGCCTTGACTATGTTATGTTATTCAAAAAGATCGATCGGATAAGGGTAAATAACTTTTAGATCACTCCGTGACTATGCGTGACTCTGTGTGACTACTCCAAAATCAATCTGTAGTCACAACAAGACTATGAGCCAAGTTTCAGATCAATTGCATGAGGGGGATTGGGGTTGCCCAATGGCGGACAGACAGACAGACAGGTCAAAAGTCGGGACATCAGAATTCGTTTTAGAAGGTATGGTTCCTTGGGCAAAGTTTACTATTTTGATCCCTAGAATATGATTTTACTTGTCACTTGAGCGATTTTTTTTGCCTCCCTACAAATCGACCCGACCTAATATATGGGTATATGGGTTCCACTGAATACATGAACATCAGCCAAGAGTAATTTTTTTTTTTTTTTTTGGTAATTTTAACGCCCAGGGTAGCAAAAAACTTCCGAAATGGAAAAAACTTTACATTTTGTATATTTTAAACAAATGGATCTAGAAATAGGCACGTCATATGAGATGAAAGCTTTTGCAAGTTCGGATTATAAGGGGGTTAAAATGGCCCATAAAAGTAAAATGGTACCTTTCTGTATCTTCTTTACAAAGCAATTTATGAATATGAAATTTTAAACGTAGATTCCACCAGAGACACAAACATCGGCCAAGAATAACATTTTCGAAATTCGAGCCTTTAGGGGGTAAAATCGACGAAAAATGGGAAAACTGGTAATTTCAAAGTGGTATTTTTCATTTAAAAAAGTACCTTTTCTCAAAAAAGCGTAAAAAGAATCTTTTCTTAACAAGATTATATTATTAAAAAGTGCCTTTATTCAAAATATTAATAATATTTTTCAAAAGGAAATTTTGTAAAATAAATACATTTTATTAAAAAAGTACATTGAAAAAACTAAATTTTCTTAAAAAATACCTTTTAAGTACATATCTTTTAAATAGTAATTTTTCTTAAAAAGTAGAGTTTCTTAAAAGTACCTTTTTCTGAACGAGAGAGTAATGTAGTCTGTTTTAAACGCATTTGATTACTGATGTCCATGACTAATGGCTTTTGTTATTAAATTTATTTTAATTTAATAATCATTTTTTAAATGTCTTGTATATCTTATTTTCGATCTTTATAATTTAAATAATTTTCTAACTTAATGTGATTAAAAAATCGGTACTTCCTTAAATATATTTTTTATTGTTTTCAAATAGTTTTACGTTTTAAATATATGGTATGCTAATTACGCTAACAAAGTGGCGTAAATTTAGAAATTAATCAAGTTCTAGATGAAAGCTTTTTACTTACTGCTTTGGTTACTAATGGGGGTTGGTGACTCAATCCAAAACAGCTGTATAATCTGTCTTGCAGAAGGTAGATACATTTTTGAAACAAATGTGATTGTTTTATTTAAAGTAAAAGCATATTATTTTCAGCTTAATTAATTTCTAAATCAATCATTCTAACTTGATTAAAAATATTCCTTTTTAAATTTTTAAAAATTGTATGTCAATAAATAATTCCTGATATTACTTGTATTGCATCTGCTCATTTCCAAAAGTGTTCATTGGTTGAACGGTGCAATTTTAATATGCTGAATTCGACCGTAACTTTAAATCACTTAGCCATCCCAAGTCTGAATCAAAAAATCAGAAGCTAAAAATGTAAAGGGATTTTTAAATTTCGTTAAGAAGCCATGTGTTTGGATTTGATAAAAGTCTGATGAAGCAATATAAACATCATTATGTGAACAAGATCAGCCATAGAATTGAAATTGTGTTCACTTTAATAAATAATTGTTTGCCACAACAATTTAATTCTTGACAAATATTTATATAATAAAAAATAAATAAAATGTGCACCCTAAAAATATATTTTTCATTTAAAATTAATTTTATTAATCTCAAAAATTATTTATTCACTTTAAAATTTTTTCATTTATTTTTAACTAAAATATGTTCCTCCGATATGCAATTTTAACAAGTAAGAAAATTATAGTCGGTCTAGACCGACTATACGATACCCTATACCATGCGTTTAGAAACCCTATCTCTTAGGCCCAACTAACTGGACATAGAAAATAAGCAAAAACCAAATTTGAGTGGGATTTTTATTAATTTTTTTGGCTGCAGATATGAAAAAGTTCATATCGGATGCTATATCTATATGGGGACTAGGTCCAAAAATGGACCGATCCTGATCATGTTTGGAAAAGTCTCTTGTATTTTGCAAAAATATATACAAACCAAATCTGAGAAGAATCAGTGCAATATTTTTGTTTTTTAATAGATTTAAGTGAAGATCGGGAAGCAGCCCTATATGGGGCCAAAGGGATCATTTTTGGACTACTCATTAATGGATGTAATGAACGCATATAAACCCAATTTGAGTAAGATCTATATGACAATTTGGATCTTATGGCAATTTATGTCGATTTCATAGGGGTAATTTGTATGGGGGCTAGGTCTAAACATAGACCGATTCTCACCAATTTCAATAGCGTTCATCCCATGGCCAATAAAAGCTTATATACCAAATTTCATCAAAATATATTCATATTTGCGACCTGCAGTTTGATTACAAGCTTTACATGGACACACAGACGGACGGACGGACGGACGGACGGACGGACGGACGGACATTGTTAAATCAACTCAAAAAATGATTCTGATTCGATCGGTATAATTAAAGATGGGTCTAGGACAAATATTTTTGGTTGTTACAAACAGCAGCACAAAGTCATTATACCCAAACCACATAGTGGTATAGGGTATAAAAATGTGTTCTTTTGAAGATGCCAACCCTTTTATAAAGATTGAAAATAAAATTTCGGCAGAGTCGAACTAAACACTGTTACTTACTAGCGAATGGTCTGAAATGGAATTATTTTCACATTAAGTAGATTTAGCAGGGTGTTGGCTGTAATTTAAGAGTTATATAAAACCATATGATGGCCTGGTCTTTTCAGCAAGCCCAAATAAACATTTTACAACAGCTGAGTTTTAGGTCATTATAACGATTATGTTTTAAGATTTTTTTTATAACAAATAGCACTACGTTGTCAACGGGGATATTATGAGTTTGTGGTGATGTTTGTAAGTAACGTACATATTTGACCTAAACCTACGTTTTATTACACCGGTTGAATTTCTGTGTCGATTTAGCGATGTCCGTCCGTCTGTCCGTCTTTTTGTGAAATTTGGTATACAAGTTTTTATCAGCGGTAGAATGAACGCTAATGAAATTGATGAAAATCTGTGCAATTTCAGACGTAGTACCCATGCAAATATAAGACCGAATAAAATTCGTGAAAGATCCAGATTATTAAATATTTTTTAGACAAAATTTGGTGTATGTGTATAACCACTAATCAGTAGTCCAAAAATAAATCCTATAAAAACATTTTTAGTCACTGTCACCATATAAAACTGATACCCGGTCTTCACTGAAATCTATCAAAAAACAAAAATATATAATAGATTTTGTAAAATTTGTTTTCTATGTTTTTGAAAAGAGCAAGTGACTTTAATATATATGGTCGTTACCTAGTTCATATATAAAAATAACATCAGATATGAAAGTTTTTCTGCGGTCCATAAATTGCTAAAGCCACTAAAACTCTGTTTACACATATTTTATATATCCAGTTATTGCCTCAGCAAAGTTGAACACAAGAGCCTCTCTTGAAACGCATGGTATAGGGAAACGTATAGTCGGTCTAGACTGATTTTCTTACCATTTTTCATAGGTTATATAAAAAAAGGTATTCTACATTCAACATACAAGCGTCGAAATAGTTTGAGTTGCTAACGTTCAACATTCGCAGTATGAAAGAGCAAGGTTCATTATTGATCCACATTTCTAGGAAATACAATATTTAAACTAAAGAAATATAAAGAAAAAATAAGAGAAAATAGATTAAGTAACAGTTAACGGTTAGTTTTTCGTTTCTTAAGGTCTTTTAAGCATGAGGAGAGGGGTTGACGTCAAGTAATGCAGTGATGGGTTAGAGTTTTGTTCTTTTTATTAAATACATTTAGTATGTTCGTAAATTTTATGAGCATTTCGGAGTCGTGCACGCACACAAAAATATACTTTTTTGTAGTTTTTTTTTTATATTTTGTTGCCAGTTGTTTTTACGATTGTACGCCAACATCATCTAAATTCACACACACATATACACAAACACAGTCACTCACCATTGTAGTGGTAGTCAGCAGCAGTTGTATGTAATAAAGCCATTCACGATATTGCTCTCTTAACATGAAGTATGAAACATGACAAGAAATGAAAATGAAATTGAGCCAGCCGCCATTGTGCCACGTCAAGCTGGCGCCGCACTTTTATTGTGCTGGCACTATGGCTGTTTAAAAAATTGTTGCTTTTTCAGCTTGTTGTTGCCAAACATAAACATACGAAAGTTTAACATGAACTTAAATGTCCTTTCTTTCGTCTCTTGGTGTTTAAATATACAACAGCAACAAAAACTACAACAACAAAAGGAAACCCCTTGTAGATAAGGCAAAAAAAACACACACACATAGCGAACAAAGAGAGAAAACTATTAAAAGAGTCCCACTGTGGCTGCCATTAGAGATGGTGTTGGTATTGGTGGTGTTCATTAAAGACGAACAATTTGCACTATAAAGTATTTACTCGTACCATATTGAAGGCCTTGACGTTATTTTTTCTTTCTCTTATAGTTGCTGTTCAGTTGTTGGCTTGTTTTATTTCGTTCATTAAATAAAGTCAATGGCGTTGGTGTATTACAGGCAGAAGATAGCAACAAACATTTTGTGTGTAGGTGCGTGTGAGTGAGTGTGTGTGTGTGTGTGTTACTTTAATATCAGCAGCAACGGTAGTTAAAAATGTCATCTTTGTGTTAGTAGTAGTAGTATTTGAGAAAGTTAGTTCAACGCTGATATTAAGTTATAAAAAATGTAATTTAAGTCAGCCATAAAACTGCTTTGAGAAAGCTAAAATGCTAATGCGAAATTTTACCTAAAACGTAAAACTAAATTTATCATAATCTTACATACACACGTCGCTACAGCATGGCGTATGAGCGATATTAATGATTTCCATAGGAATGAGTGTGTGTGTGTGTGCGAGTGTGAAATTATGTATTTTTATATTTTTGAAGTTGTTTTTTCATTTCGTTTTGTTTGATATTTTGATAAATTGGTATATATTTTGCTGACCTTCAAAGGATATAAATAAAAAAAATAATATTGTCAAAAATTTTCTTTTTTGCCATTAGTTCAAATTAATTTTATGACAGCAGGGCTTTTGCAAAAAAAAAAAAAATATATAAAAACAGTGAAAAATAAAATCAAAATCTTAACAATTATACTGCTGGAAATGCTTGCGAAGGTGGAAATTTCTTTTTAAAAAAATAACAAATATTCTGTTCAATAAAAATTGTATGTTAATTTATAGCAATTGTCTTCGAAACTACACAGACACTACAGAAAATAGATTTACTGTGGCTACCGAATTTATTGCCAATCGAATTGCGACGATGTTAGAAACTCAACTTAGCGAAAATTATAATTATAATTCTATAGTCTTAATAGTAGTTATTTTATTATAAGAGAAAATGGTTATTTGTTATTTAATTTCTGTTGATACAATCGAAAATATAGTTGTTCAATTTTAAAACAATTGCTTTGGCGAATTATATTTCCGTTTGTACAAAAATTTATAAAAAATATATATTTTTTTAAATTTCTATAATTTAAAAAATAATGTACGATAATATAAAAAAATTGCATAACTTTAAAAATAAAATAACTTAATTTCCATAATTTAATTTTTTTTTTCAAAATTTAAACAATATTTTTAAAACTTAATCTTTTTCTATATTTTAGCCAAATTGCTTCCAAAAATTCTTTGATTTGTTAAAAACAAAAACGCTCAAATTTGTTCATACAAATTTGGATCAAATTTATTAAGAAGAAGTAAGAGTGTTAAATTTAGCTGTGCCGAATCATTGATCCCCTCCACCTGTGTTTGAAGCTCAATATTACAACCAATGTTGGTTTGATTGGGTTTCTTTTTTAACAAGTACTTATATATCTGTGGTCACAAGCAATAACCGCCTAAGTCGACTTAAAAACGATTTGAGTTATGTATACTAACATATTCCACTAGAAAACTTTATATTTGCATGAAATCCCCATTTCTCTAACACTGTTTATTTTTTTTTTTAAAGTTATTAATGAAAATATACTGACCTATGTCGTAATGAAGCCTCATTCGTTTATATAAAAAGTTATTTTTCTCGAAAGCATGATTTTCGACTTAGCCGGTTAATGCTAGTGACCATAGATATAAATTTTGATTTATGCTTGTTTATAACAGTTATGGTTTTTTTTCATAGAAAAAATTAACTACTATGTGAAAAACTAAATTATTTGTTTATAATTAAAGTATAAAAAATATTAAATCCTGCATAACTGGCAAAAAAAAAATACATTTTTAATGCAACCGGCCTTACAATATATGTATTTTCACACATACAAAGTAAGTGATTGAACTTTGCAATATCTTGAGATCATAAAAATTATGCAATATTTAAATAAAATTGTAATAAGTTTCGACTAAAAGTCTTGGCTATTTTAGTATGGTATTATAAAAAAAATTATTAATTATTTTTATCTGCATTAGCTTATAATATGTTAATTTAAAAATACAACGATACATTTAATACCAAAAAATAAAAAATTATAGTCGGTCTAAGTAAAAAGTTTTGTAAAAAATAAAAATTCATCTATCTCTATATGCTGATCTGGTGTCGAATCGTCGCATTCGTTTTCGAAATTTTTCGATCGAAATTATTTTTTATTTTCCAAAATAAAATACTAAGAGTAATTTTACTCTGTCAAGGCTAACGAGTTATGGTCCATAGTTAATATTAATAGCAGGAGTAAAACGACGTCTGACAATTGTCCGTCCGATATCGGATGCGACGATTTGCCCCCTGCATATACTTATACACTTATTTGCGGACACCAAACCCTCTGCGCAGAGAGTATATATCAGTTTGTTATTCCATTCGTTATCCATTGTAAAATGAATTTGCGATCCCATAAAGTATATATATTTTCTTGACCAAAATAACAACTCGAGTCGATATAGTGATGTCCGTCTGTCTGCCTGTCTGTTGAAATCCCTCTCATTCACAAAATAAACCATTTTCCTAGGTAAACTAGGGTATTGTTCTTTATCATTATTTCGAACAGGTTGGCACTTAAAATGGCATGAATCATGCATCTTTGTGCCAAGCTACAGCCTAAAATATGGAGACTCGTCTAAATAATGCTAAAAATCTGTGTGCTTGGTGTAATAATTTAGTAGTAAGTTTATCAAATTGTTAATTTTTTTAAATCTGTGGTCACAAGCATTAACAGCCCAAGTAGAAAATCATGCTTTATGGGGATTTCACGTAAATATAAAGTTTTTAGTAGAATATGCTAGAATGCATAACTCAAATCGTCGAAAATCACGCTTTCGAGAAAAATAACTGTTTATATAAATGTAATGGGGCTTCATTACGACTTAGGTCAGTATGTTTTCAATAATAACTTTAAAAAAAACATTTAGGAAAATTTTAGTCTGTCTAAACCGATTATACGATACCCTATACCATGGTTTAGAGACCCTATCGCTTCGGTCCAACTAATTGGATATAGAAAATAAGCATAAACCAAATTTGAGGGCAATTTTTTTTAATTTTTTTTGGCTGCATATATGAAAAAGTTCATATCGGGTGCTATATTTATATCGGGACTAGGTCGAAAAATAACCCGTTCCTGACCATATTTGGTAAAGTCACTTATATTTTGAAAAAATATACATATACAATCCAAATTTGAGAAAAATCTGTGCAATATTTTTGTTTTTTTAATAGATTTAAGTGAAGATCGGGAAGCAGCTCTATATGAGGCCTACGACTAAGAATTGTCCTATAGGGATTATTTTTGGACTACTTATAAATGGATATAATAAATACAAACTAACCCAATTTGACTGAGATCTACATGATAATTTGGATCTTATGGCAATTTATGTCGATTTCATAGGGGTCATTTGTATGGAGACTAGGTCTGAACATGGACCGAATTTCACCAATTTCAATAGCATTCCTCCTATGGCCGATAGTAGCTTATATACCAAATGTCATCAAAATATATTCATATCTGCGACCTGTAGTTTGGTTACAAGGTTTACATGGGCACTCAGACGGACGGACGGACGGACGGACATCGCTAAATCGACTTAGAAAGTGATTCTGAGCCGATCGGTATAACAAAAGATGGGTATTTTGGTAGTCACAAACAGCAGCACAAAGTCACTATACCCAAATCACATAGTGGTATAGGGTAATAAAAATAAAGTAAGAGAAATGGGGATTTCACGTAAATATAAAGCGTTGTTAGTAGAATATAATAGCATACATAACTGAAATCGTTTTTAAGTCGACTTAGGCGGTTATCGCTTGTGACTACAGGTTTAATCTATTTGTCATGTAATACAAAAGTTTCCTTATCCTTTCTGTGGAAATATTGCACTATTCATTAATAAGAGCATTTTTCAGGTCGTGTTTATAGTTCAACATATAGACTATGACTAAAAATTGTCCTGCAGTGTTCTTTTTTGAACTATTGAACTATAGGGTTACTAAGACTAAAAATTGTCCTGTAAGGTTCTTTTTTGAACTATTGAACTATCTTCACTTAAATCTATCAAAATACAAAAATATAACATAAATTTGTTTACAATTTTGGTTTATGTATATACAGTCACTCAAAGAACTGTCACAGTGTTTTTCCAATGCTAACAAATATGAGTGCAGCAACAAAGCTATTATCCCAATTATTCTTATATTTGCATTGTTTGTTTATTGCACTATTATCTTCAACTACAATACCATAAATTTGTAATAAGTAACGATTACAAGAGTGATTAAAACATGTGTTATTTAGTTATTGGGACAGTTTATTGTGTTAACTTTAATTAATCAATTTTATAATTTTTTTAATGCCTAATATATTGTATAGCCTCCTTTGGCAGTAAGGATAGCCTCTATTTGGCGTGGCATACTCTCACATATTATTCCACAATTCATTCAAGTTTCCAGATGTACCAACAAAACCTCTTTTGAAAACTCCCCAGAGTTGTTCGTTGGAGTTAAGATCAGGTGACTGGGGCGGCCAATAAAGAACTTTGTAGCGGTTGTCATTAAGCCATTTTTACGTAAGTTTGGAGGTATATTTTGGGTCATTATCATGTTGAAGCATGAAATATGTAGTCATCGTACCAAAAAATTTGTGGACTGTTCCAACTTCTTTAGCCACCTAACTTTAAAGTTAGTCTGACATCTTTCGCTTGCAAAGTTCTTCCTGGCTTTCGCCAACACCACTTTCTGCCATCCGACCCAAGACTATTACTTTTGTTCTCATCTGACCATATCACCTTTTGCAGAGTCCATATTTTTTGCAAAGTCCAAACGGATTTTTGGGTGCGTTTTGGTAAGTAATGGCTTTTTCACTTTGGCACGTCCCTTCAAGCCAGCAGACCGCAGCGTATCTTACTGTTTCAAGACAAACATGAATAGTTTCACTTTCTGCAAAGTGTGCGAAGTTAGCCCCCCATTTTTGGAAATATAATTTTTTGAAGATTGTTCTAAATTCTTCTAGGATTGTTCTACAATGTTCCAAAACGATGAGTTTCTAAAATGTAATTTGTACCTGTAAATCGAAAAAACGAATTTTAAGCTTTGCCCCCCACTTTTGGTAAAAAAAATTTGACGGTTGTTCTAGGTTGTTCTAGTTGTTCTAAACATTGTTCCAAAATAGATACATATGTCGCAAACCGTAACGTACGCAAATGAGAACGAAAAACATTTTTCTGCGTTATTAAACGATATAAATATTTTTATGCAACACGAAAATTAACATACAGATTCCAAAATTTCTTCTTGAAAATAATTTTTTTTTAAGATTGTTCTGAATTGTCTAGGATTGTTCTACAATGTTCCAAAACGATGAGTTTCTAAAATATAATTTGCACCGGTAAATCGAAAAACACTAATTTTAAACTTCTTAGAAATTAAATATGTCAGTCCGGAGACGTCAAAACCCGAAGTTCCCGGAAAACTTTTCAGGTATCTAGATTTCGGGACAAAAGTTCTCGTTTGCTTCCAAGTCATTCTTCATAATTGATGAGATGATATGTTGTGAAGTAGACTATTTTTCATATCGTTAACATTGGTTATGCTGTATACATAGATATGATCAGTATGGGCGCATGCAGGAAGTACCACGTGCAGGTTGTTGGATATATTTTTTTGTTTTTTGTATTTTTTTTTTTTTTTGTTTTTTGTGATTTTTGTCTATTTTTATACCCTATACCACTATGTGGTTTGGGTATAATGACTTTGTGCTGCTGTTTGTAACAACCAAAAATATTTGACCTAGACACATCTTTAATTATACCGATCGAATCAGAATCACTTTCTGAGTTGATTTAACAATGTCCGTCCGTCCGTCCGTCTGTGTGTCCATGTAAAGCTTGTAATCAAACTGCAGGTCGCAAATATGAATATATTTTGATGAAATTTGGTACATAAGCTTTTATCTGCCATGGGATGAACGCTATTGAAATTGGTGAGAATCGGTCCATGTTCAGACCTAGCCCCCATACAAATTACCCATATGAAATCGACATAAATTGCCATAAGATCCAAATTGTCATATAGATCTTACTCAAATTGGGTTTTGTATGCGTTCATTACGTCCATTAATGAGTAGTCCAAAAATGATCCCTTTGGCCCCATATACAGCTGCTTCCCGATCTTCACTTAAATCTATTAAAAAAAAAAATATTGCACTAATTCATCTCAGATTTTGTTTGTATATATTTTTGCAAAATACAAGAGACTTTAGTAAATATAATCAGGATCGGTCCATTTTTGGACCTAGTCCCCATATAGATATGGCATCCGATATGAACTTTTTCATATCTTCAGCCAAAAAAATTAATAAAAATCAGACTTAAATTTGGTTTTTGCTTATTTTCTATGTCCAGTTAGTTGGGCCTAAGTGATAGGGCATGGTATAGGGTATCGTATAGTCGGTCTAGACCGACTATAATTTTCTTACTTGTTTTTTTTTTTTGTTTTTTGTGATTTTTGTAATAATTTGATATATATTAATATATATATATATATATATGATATGCTTGCAGTACGACGAAAAGTGGTAATAATGGCTACATGAATAAATAAAAATGAAAAGATTATCGCTAAAATATATATGGAACGATATACCAAGGAAAAATGAAATTAAACGTAATCGTACGTGATGATATTTTTCGGTCATATATTACCATACGTTTCAACGTAAACGCAAAGTCGATTAAAATAGTGCTGAGGGTGCCAATCAGGATACCTTGTACGGAAGAAATTTTGGAATCTGTACGTTAACTTTCGTGTTGCATAAAAATATTGATATCGTTTAATAACGTTGATATCGCGGAAAAAATGTTGTTCGTTCTCATTTGCGTACGTTACGGTTTGCGACATATCTATTTTGGAACAATGTTTACAACGACTAGAACAACCGCCAAATTTTTTTTTTCTAAAAGTGGGGGGCAATTTACCGGAACAAATTAAATTTTATAAACTCATTGTTTTGGAACGTTGTAGAACAATCCTAGAACAATTCAGAACAATCTTCAAAAAATTGTATTTCCAAAAATGGTGGGTCTAACTTCGCACACTTCTTTCTGATGGAATTGGGGAATATGGAACTCACCGCAACTTCCACCTTGGATTAAAAATTGCTGAAGTTGGCTAACTTTCGACGACGCCAATTTAAACTTAAAAAACTGTTAAAAAGTGAGTAAAAAAATAAAACAACAAATTTAAGTTAGTCTTACATTTTCAAAAATATTATTCAACCAAGAAAAATAAACTTGCGAAAACTTTTACACGTCTTTTTTTTAACAAAACACGTGAAGCACAAAAAACTGTCTCAATGACTTATTACCAAGATTTTGCGAATTTTCGATAACGGTACGTTTTACAACAAAGCTATTGATTTGTAGTTGTAGATAAGAGTGCAAGTTAGCATTAGCACTGAGACAGTTCTTTGAGTGACTGTATATATACGTTTTCGAGAAATGTTTTTTTTATATCTGGAGGCCACAATTTTTAGTCATAGTCACCCTATAGACTATGAGTAAAAATTGTCCTGCAGGGTTAATTTCTGATCTATTGATAAATGGGTATAACTAACATATATAAATCAAAACTCACCGATATATTAACCTGGAAATTTTAGTCCATCTCATAAAAATGCACCAATTTGCCCCAATTTCAATAACAGTCGTAATACTAAACAAGCAAAATAATTAAAGTCGGTCTATACCGACTATGCGTTCAGAGAATTGGTCTTAGGTCCAACTAATTGGGTATAGAGAATAAGCAGAAACCAAATCTGAGTGGAATTTTTATTAATTTATTTAATTTTTTTTTTGCAGATATGAAAAAGTGGACCGATTCTGACCATATTTGGTAAAGTCACTTAGTTTTTGCAAATACATATACAAACTAAATTTGAGAAAAATCTGTGCAATATTCTTGTTTTTGGTTTGTTTAATTGAAGACTGGAAAGTAGTTTTATATGGGGCTATTATTAAGAATTTTCATATACGGTTTATTTTTGGACTACTGTTTTATGGATGTAATAAGCACACCTAATTTGACCGAAATCCATATGGCAATTTATGTCAATTTCATAGGGCCTGACCACGTACCGATTTTCACAAATTTCAATAGCATTCGTCCTATCTCTGATAAAAGCTTATACGAGTAACAAATTCCATCAAAATATATTCATATTTGTGATCTGTAGTTTGATTACAAGGGTTACAACGACACATAGCCAAAGGAACGGACAGACAGACGGACAGACGAACCAGAAAATGATTCTGAGTCGATCGGTATAATAAGAGACGGATCTGGGTCAAATATTTTTGGTACTTACTAACATCAGCACATTCAGCAGACCCTGACCATATAAAAGTTTACATAAGAACAAACTTTCATAAAAATATATTTATATTAGCGACTTGTAGTTTCATTGCAAAGTTTATGTAAACACACAAACAGACGAAAATGATTTTGATTCGATCGATGTTATAAAAGGTATAACAAGTTCCATCAAGTTCTCATAAAAAGGTTTTAAAAAATATATTCAAAAGAAGTGATTTATCATGAATTCCTAAGCAATACTTAAAATGTATCTATAAAAGATAATTTTGATCCTATGATAAGTCTATATTAAATTCATTGGTTATATGACAGCATCTGGATCTAAGAGTGACATCTAATTCAATGCTTTGGAGGCTCTTTTTTACTGCGACATTTCGTCTTAAATTTCTATGAATAAAATTCAAATTAAGAGATATTTTACATGATACTACTTTTCAAAGGTCTTATTCCATTTTCCCTATAAATACGATTAAATAATATAATTTTTGAATGCAATGTAATTTTTACCATTGCTATTTCGTCACGAAAAATATTGTACCTGAACTTGAATTCAGTTAAAAGACATAAACACGAAACTTGTGAAGAATGCCATCGTGTTATAAATATAGTAAGAAATGCTTTGAACAAAATGTGGCTCCACTGTGTTTTTAGACGTAAAACAGGCTTTTTAAACGAGATCAACTGATTCCCGCACTGTTGTTCTTGGTACTTAGTTCCTACCTACTATATGTAAAAATAAATGACGAAATCTAAAATATCTGCTAAATAAAAGCCGACAAGCATCAAGGTAGCGCACTGGGTCCTGAACTCTACACAAGTTTTACGTCGAATATATCTATATGTCTATGTCTGATGATGTCACTATTGTTATATATGAGGTTGACACAGTTGTAATTATTGTAATAACAAGCTTCTGGCTTAGATCAAACCACCTTAATAGCATTTCATTATGGCTGAAAAAATGGAACATTTGCGTGAATGCCGAAAACTCGGTACGTATCACACTCGCCCTAAGAAAAGATTATTGGAGAAAGTAGGGATCCTTTCTCTGACTATCTCAAGTATATTGAAATGCATTTAAATAGTTAAACTATTATATAAAGCTATTCTAAAACCCTTGTGGCAATTTGGAATATAACCAATGAAATAAATATAATTATATGTAGGTTACACATGTATGCAAATGTATACTAATGTATAATTGTTTGAACCTCAATGGAGGTTTAAATTTATGCCAATTTTTAGTTTCAATTAATTTGCAATTCCCCATCACTCAGAAATGACTTTCGCTTGTCGACCAAGTAAACAGTCTTAGGACTATTGTTGAGCAATCAGTGGAATGGAGGTCACCATTATACCTCATTTTTATAGACTTTGGGAAGACCTTTGACACACTACTGGTATGCAAGGGTGTCTCCGAAAAACTAAAACGGCTAATCAAAGCCACGTACAAGAATGGCACTGCCGTGTGTTGCATGGAAAACAACTGTGCAACAGGATCACGGTGAAAACTGGAGTTAGACAAGGTTGTGTCTCATCACCTCTACTTTTTAACTGAGTCTCGATGCTGTGACGCAGAAGACAACAAGCCATCATAAGAGAGGTATTATGTGGGGCTCATTTAGCCACATTCATTCTCAGAGACGCAGTCGAATATTTCACCATCACTGACATCAAAAAAATTGGTTGGGTTGAAGATAAATATACCCAAAACAAAATCGCTCCGCGTCAATAGTAACACAGATCGTCATTTCCTCGTATGTGATCAAGTCCTTCTGGTACCTGGGTAGCAGCAGATATATCCAGTCGCATAAATAAGGCTCGGAGTGCATTTGCCCAGTTAAACCCGGTTTGGAAATCTTCTACTACTTCGAAACAAACCAAAAACTGGCAAATATTGTAGGCCTCCTGTTTTTAATTTGGCGTGGGCAGAGCTTTTATTTAAGCAGATTTTAAGAAAAATGTGATTTTTCATACTTTTTCAACTTTTAGGCTATATCTTTTTGGTGTTTTCATGTTTCAAATATTTTTTTTCAAAACATTATACTACTTGATATAAGTTCTCAATCTTGTAAATTAAGGTTAAATTAAAATATTATAAACTGTCCCTATTTAAGGTGAAAGTTCACCTTAAAGGAGATTTATATTTTTTTTAAACAAAATATAACACCAAAAAGATGTAGCCTAAAAGTTGAAAAAGTATGAAAAATCACATTTTTCTTCAAATCCGCCGAAATAAAAACGCTGCCCTCCCCAAATTAGGAACAGAATACCTACAATGTTTGGCATTTTCAATCACATATATTTCGTTAATAAGTCATTAAAGTCAAACCGTTGATTTCGGAAAATTTCGTGAACAAAATTTTTGAAAAAGTAAAATTGGAGATTTTGAAATAGTGCTAAAAAAATACGTACCGTTTGGACATTAATTTAGAACGGCATAACAATAGACGAGATGCAGAATACTTTACATAAGATCATTTTGGGATCAGCAGAATGCAAAAATGTTGTTGTTGTAAATTATTTCAATGTCTTTAAAAATGTGAGCTCAATTTTCTTAATCAAGTGGGCTGCGGCGCATTTATTGCCTGGAGAACTTGATATAACTTGGCTATTTTTCAACCGATAATAGATTTTGTTATTTTATTAGAATCATATTTTACTCCAGATTATGGTTTATTAATCAATTTAATTGAAACGCAATTATTAATATCAAGTTTTTTGTGAAAAATGATTTTTTGGATAATTTTTTCATATGAACGCATATTTGAACTTCGAACTCAGTGCGCGTCCAGAAAGCATTATCCGATTTGGCACAAATTTTGCGCACTAAAGTTTTAGATCCAATGTCCGACCCGCACACCTTAATATTCGACCAAAATTTTTTTTTCATACAAACCGCTGTCACCCTAATATATATATAATAATGAATAAAGAAATAATTTTTTTTTTTTAAGTTATTAAAATTTTTTTCAGTTTTCACTCATATTGATGTCAGAAAATTTGCAAATAAAAATAAAACTGGCAAATAAAAAGCTAAACTCACTTAAATGTCAAAAAGTGATAAATCTTTATTAATTAAATCTTTAATTGGTACCGCTTTACTGGTAATTGAAAACATATGTGAGAGAAACTACAACAACGATTATAATCCATCCAGTATAACATAATAAAATTTGAAAATTTTTCCAGGCTAAACATGTCCTGATTCTTTAACAATCGTATCTACCCATACAATTTTCCAACTTTTATGTAAAATAATTTTCTATATAAGAATTGCGTGAATTTTAGTATACCTTTTATATGTGTATGTATATATAATGTATGTATATTTTAAATGACTGTGTATATAATGTATATGTATAATATATAGTTATGCCTAAACAGTAAAACTCACGCAAGAATTCTTATATGAATTATGGAACATCCTTGGACGGCGATGTTGTACTAATTAATAATATTTTTTGTTCTATTATAATGAATATCTGATGTGAATACCTTTTCCTGTGATAAATGTCAAAAATTTAAGTTAAAGAAAACACGAATAAATTTCTGATATATGATTAATTTATATTTATTTCTTTAATTTATAATTTAACTAATTTTTATAAAGCTAATCCGACTGACTCATTCTTCGGACCTCGTTTTTTGAACAAAAACAGTATAACAGCATATCTGATCAAAACTTTACAGTTTCTAAAAAAAACGCATTCCAAAGACATTTGGATACGTTTTGGATCTATATATTTGTAAAACAATTTTGATATAATTTTTTTTTTCGGTTAGATATAGTTTCATATTAAATATGTGTATTTATTAGGGCGGGTCGATTAAAAAATCGCCCAGGTGACAAGGAAAATCGTATTCTAGGGATCAAAATAAGAAACTTTGCACGAGGAACCATACCTCTAAAACCAATTCTGATATCCGACTTTTGACCTGTCTGTCTGTCTGTCTCACTTTGACCCATTTAGAGTGCCCCAATCGAAACCAAATGTATGATCGACCCCCACTAACTTTGGAGGACCGACCCGCCATGCCAGTGGCACACCCCCTGGAACACCCCTGGGGGTTTCCATACAAACATTTAAAAAATCACCATTTTTTGTTTAGAATTGGGCTGTCTATGTTTGATATAATATTAAAATTAACACTCATACGTATACGTATCTTCTACTCTGCTAATAAATAATAATCATACGCCTTGACTATGTTATGTTATTCAAAAAGATCGATCGGATGAGGGAAATAACTTTTAGATCACTCCGTGACTATGCGTGACTCTGCGTGACTACCCCAAAATTAATCTGTAAACACAGCAAGACTATGGGCCAAGTTTCAGATCAATTGCATAAGGGGGAATGGGGTTGCCCCATCTCAGACAGACAGACAGATAGACTGGTCAAAAGTCGGGACATCAGAATTCGTTTTAGAGGTATCGTTCCTTGGGCAAAGTTTCTTATTTTTATCCCTAGAATATGATTTTCCTTGTCACTTGAGCGATTTTTTTGCCTCCCTACAGATCGCCCTGCCCTAGTATTTATATATAAGCAATCTCAAGGAAATATTTGTTCCTAATGATAAACCTAACAAAATTTAAATTTCTTTTATTTACTCGAATAATTTTATTCGAATAATTAAAATAAGTGGAAACTATTCGATTCGTTCCAGTAACCTTAAAGCTATAATCGTTTAATCGAACAAGTTTAAATCTCCTCCTTGAATAATTTGTCATTTATTTGCACCAATAATTTTTCATTTATTCGAACAATTAAAATCTGTTGAAACTATTCAATAATTTTATTAGTTTTAAAATTATAATCGTTTAATCAAGCAAGTTTAAATCTCTTGCTCGAATAATTTATTTACTCGAATAATTTTTCATTTATTCGAGTAATTAAAATCTGTTAAAACTATTCGATTAATTTTCGTAACTTTAAAATTATAATCGTTTAATCAAGTAAGTTTAAATCTCTTATCGAATAATTTTTACCTATATTTCCTCAAATAATTTTTCTTTTATTCGAATAATTAAAATCTGTAAAAAACTTTTCGATTAATTTGAGTAACTTTAAAATTCTAATTGTTTAATCAAGTAAGCTTAAATATCTTACTCGAATAATTTAGATACGATAGACAGTTCCCTCACAGTGCCAAAACCTTTTCCTATACTAACCTAATACAATCATTCGAAGCATAAATTTAAACCCTGATTTTAATTTATGGCGTTGAGTTATGTACACGTAAATTAAACACAATAACTCATTTAAATATTAGTACGTACAAAAAAAAAATAATTTTTATTAATTAGTGTTATTTTAAGCCATCATATAAATTTTGAATAAAAAGAATTGATTTAGCAGTGCACGGCGTGCCAGGAGATATTTTTGACTCGGTTTTTGCAACTGCCTTCATTTCTAATAATTTAGATACCAAGGATTTTTATACCCTATAACACTATATGGTTTGGGTATTATGACTTTGTGCTGTTGTTTGTAACTACCAGAATTATTTGACCTAGACCCATCTTTTATTATACCGATCGACTCAGAATCACTTTCTGAGTCGATTTAGCGATGTCCGTATGTCCGTCCGTCCGTCTGTGTGTCCATGTAAACCTTGTAATCAAACTACAGGTCGCAAATATGAATATATTTTGATGAAATTTTGTATGTAAGCTTTTCTCGGCCATAGGATGAACGCTATTGAAAAATTCCGTCCATATTTAGACCCAGTCCCCATACAAATGACCCTATGAAATCGACATACATTGCCATAAGATCCAAATTATCATATAGATCTCAGTCAAATTGGGTTTATGTTATTATATTATATCATTAATCATTAGTCCAAAAATAATCACTATAGGACAATTCTTAGTCATAGACCCCATATAGAGCTGCTACCCGATCTTCACTTAAATCTACAAAAAAAACAAAAATATTGCACAGATTTTTCTCAAGTTTGGTTTGTATAAGTTTTCGCAAAAAATAAGTGACCTTACGAAATATGGTCAGCATCGGTCCATTTTTCGACCTAGTCTCCATATAAATATAGCACCCGATATGAACTTTTTCATATCTGCAGCCCAAAAAATTAATGACAATGCCACTCAATTTTGGTTTATGCTTATTTTCTATACCGAATTAGTTTGACCGAAGAGATAGGGTATCTAAACCATGGTATGGGGTATCGTATAGTATCGTATAATTTCTTCCTTGTTTTTTATATTATTACTATTGGTTGGAAAAGATATCGGATTTTTCAAATATCTTTTTAAAATATATATTTTTACTTTCAATACATCTCCAGAAACCAAATTCAATCAAATTCTCTTAGGAAAAAGCAATCATACCTTTGTATAAATAATAGAATTGAGTATTTATCAATTTATTAAATTCCTTTAATAACCTTTTCGCCTTTATTTTTAAATTCATGATTAATTATTTGAATTAAAAATTCTATTAGCGAACAAAATACAATTTAAATTATTCAGTCTTGTCAACAAACAATTGTGTGATACTTAGGTATTTATAAGTTCAAAGTAACTTTATGCCTAAACCTTTTTGAAGGCCATTATAAGATTTATGTTTTGTTCTTTGCAAACCAATATTCAAATTATTCTATTTTAAAATACGTATAAAGAATTTTTCTATTTTAAAAAGTAATTTTTTACAAATGTAAATTTAGAATTATTATTTAGCCACCAAATCGGATGAAACCTGTATTGAAGCTTTAACAAATATTTACAATTAAAGAATGCTGACGAAAAAAATTTCACATTTTATTTTATTAATAACTCAAATAGAAAACAAACTTTTTAGATACTTAAAACATAATGAAAGCATAACTCAACATTCTTAAAATTTTAACTTTCTTAAGACCATCCTTTACAGACATCGGATTTTGAAAACTAAAAACAATATTTATACCCTATACCACAATGTGGTTTGGGTAAAATGATTTTGTGCTGCTGTTTGTAACTACAAAAATACTTAACGTAGACCCATCTTTTATTATATCGGTCGATTCAGAATCACTTTCGGAGTCGATTTAGCGATGTCCGTCCGTTATCCTTTTAATCAAAATACAGGTCGCAAATATGAATACATGGTGAAATTCGGTCCATGTTCACATAAAAATGACCCCTATGAAATCGACATAAATTGCCATAAGATCCAAATTATCATATAGATCTCAGTCAAATTGGGTTTGTATATGTAGGGTAAAAATAATCCCTACAGGACAATTCTTTGTCATAGGCCCCATATAGAGCTGCTTCCCAATCTTCACTTAAATCTATGAAAAAACAAAAATATTGCACAGATTTTTCTCAAATTTGGTTTGTATATATTTTTCCAAAATATAAGTGACTTTGCCAAATATGGTCAGGATCGGTCCATTTTTCGACCTAGTCCCCATATAAATATATAAACTTTTTCATATGTGCAGCCAAAAAAATTAATAACAATGCCACTCAAATTTGGTTTATGATTATTTTCTTTATCGAATTAGTTGGACCGAAGAGATAGGGTCTCTAAACCATGGTAAAGGGTATCGTATAGTTGGTCTAGATCGACTATAATTTATTACTTGTCTTTATTATTTTTATCAAAAATTCAAAAAATATCGCATTAAAAATGTTTTTTGTAATTTAAAATATATCTTATTATATACGCTCAACTCTAACTCGCTGATTCGCTGAATGTCTAACGCTGTACGTACAAGTATTACGATTAGAAAGAGAAAAAACCCACCTATACATAAATTTTACAATTCAATATATGAATGGAAATTCGATTAAAAACACAATGTAATATTGTAGGTAGCTGCATATATGGGCACTGTAATTACTACAGAGCCCCTAAAAATAATATATATATATATATATATAAGAGAGCGATTCAGGAACAATCCGACCTGACAAAAACACATCCAATTTGGAAATTGTTTCCATTATTTCTCAACACAATCTCCTTTTAGCTTGATATATTTTTCCCAGCGATATTCCATAGCTTCCATACCCTGATTATAGTAATAACTGTCTAGATCCTTAAAATAGCCATCAATAGTGACTTTACGTGTTCACTGTTAGCAAATCTTTTACCACCGAGCTACTTTTCCAAGTTTGGGAAAATAAAATAATCGGAGGGACCTTAATCTGGCGATAAGGTTCGTGATAAAACAATTCGAATAGAGGATGTGGGAACTGGTGCATTGTCTTGATGAATGCGGTCTTTTTCCTTAATATAAATACTTAAACATAAACTAGCGTAATGCTCGCATAATTAATAAAAATTATACCACGCGCATCCCAAAAAACAGACGCCATAAACTTGCCTTCAGATGGAACTATCTTCGCTTTCTTTGGAGACGATTCTCCCATTTCAGTCCACCGTTTTGACTGCTCCATTGTCTCAGATGTGAAATTGTGGGCCAATGTCTCAGCCGTAGTTATGAATACATGGAAAAACTCGGCATTATTGCGGTGAAACATCGCCAAACACTCTATTGAAAATATTCACGAAGCTGTTTTTGTTCTATTGCGGACAGCTTTCTCATCTCCAAACTTTCGGTCAATATGCTATGTATAGCATATTTTGAAATGTCTATCATTTCTGCTAGCTAGCACACCTTCGCCCGAAAATCATCCAATTTTACGACCACTACGTTCGTCGTGGCAGCTCGTATGGCCTCGTTTAAGCTCTGCCACCCAATATAGTCGTAAAAGAAGTAGCACACTCCCCGAGCACAATCTAGATCGGCTTTAATATTTGTTGGACTGAGTCCTTTCAAATGAAAGAATTGAATTACATTACAGTGACCTTATTTTACTTCCAAGTTCACAAATTCACTAAGATCGTTTACTTTTGATGGCTCCAAAAAACTTCTAAACGACGTGGCGCCTTGAGACTTAAAACTTATATTTTATAAAGTTTCCCCCTATACTTTAGGGTGTATAGTTCCGGGACCGTCCTCGTATATGTACATTATCTGCCAAAAATTATAAACACATTTTAGGAAATTCTAAAGAATTTACGATCGGAAGACATCGGTTTCAAAAGTTAGGTCACTTGGCATGAAACGCCCCATATATAAACAAAAAAGTTATTAAATTTTTAAACCCCAAATGACTTTTGGCCCACCCTGTATAATATTTTTTTTTTACACTATACAAAGTTAAGCCGAAGTGTGATGGCTTTTAACGAAACCATTTCGGATCTTTATTAAGAATTTTTGATTCGTTAATCTAAGTTTGAATGCAGGCGGTTTTGTCTGTTAAAAATTGATTAATTACATTTCTAGCAGTGGCCCGGAGACCATCTACTTATCAGTCTATAGCTTGAAATTAGTCCTCAGGCTATCAAAATTTTCGCTTCGTGGCCCAAAAAGACACATCCGATTTTGTTTTTCCATTGCTATTTCTTTAAAATGAAACAATATAATTTCATAATTTTTAAATATTTATTTGGACCTTTTAGTTTTAATTTTTGCAGATAATATCGGTCAAGTGGGACAGCCATTTGAATTCTTTCCATCGAAATTTCTATCGTAGTGGCGAGTACTTCGGGCGATATGTTCTCATAATTTTTTCCGACATTCTCTTTTAGATTAAAGTCTGTGACTTATTCGTATAGAGCTGTAACTTCAAGGGAAGAAGTCAGAAGCGTTCAAATCGGGTGATTTTGCCGGCCACGGCAAATCGGCAAAACGAGACATTAGGCGACCCTGAAAAGCATTCTTCAAAATGTCCAGTTTAGCGCGACCAGTATGTGCAGTGGCACTGTCCTGTTGAAGTCACGTGTCCATTCATCAATTTTCGGCAGTAAGAACTCGCTGACCGTGGATTGGATTCTGTATCGCTCACCAGTTACAATAACCATTTTACGCATGAGTGAATTTAAAGGCTTTTCGAGAATGATACACAGTACTCCAGAAGTGAGTCGCTCATGATAAATTTGAATAAAAGAAAACCAACATTCAGGAGAGCGTGAATGTAGTTTAGGCGCGATTCACGGTGTGCTTATGGTCCGACGACTGCACTTTGAAGCGGAACAACTCTAACAAAATGCGCTGCCAATTATGTAGAACGTATGATAGACGCGGCAATATTATCGTGCCGCGAGACTAACTGGTGCCTCTTCTATAACATGTAGTTTCAGTTTCTCGAGGCGAGCAGCGGCTAAATGCCTCAGAGTTTGATCAGTTGTCATAGGATGGTCGGAAAGTAAAAAAATAGTCACGCTTTCTTGAGCCGTATAACGTTTCATGGCTTGTCGACGTGTATTCTGCATCTGCTAACGTCACAAATATAAAAACAAAACAGACAATTTCTGCCATTTGCCCAAGTTATACTATCTTCCGACAGGGTGATACATATTTTGAGCATGTTTCTTTTAAGGTTTTTTTTACTGAGTTTGCAGAAAGCGAAATATTTACATTTAAACATGTAAGTAAAATGATGTTCGTAAGCCAACTTTAATACTTCCGCTTTTTACAAAGTACGCAATAAAATTTTTTTTTTTTTTGGTTTTTAATTTTGCTGATTTCAATACCGGTCTGGAATTAATCAAAACAACAGTAATAGACAAACAATATCTAACTATATATAGGTGTGAATAGATGTTACAAAATTATTCAATTAAAAGATTAATACGAAAAAAATAGCAAGACTGGCTTAAAATCAAAATAAAACAAGAACGAAAATTATAGTCGGTCTAGAACGACTATACGATACCATATACTATGATTTTAGAGAAAGGGTCGTACATTCAACTAAGAGGATATGGAAAATAAGCATGAACTACATATGAGTGTCATTGTTATGATTTTGTTCCCGGTTCATACCGGGAGGTATTTTTATATGCGGACTGATGAAGACCATATTTGGATAAGTCACTTATATTTCTCAGAAACATATACATACATATTAAATTTGAGAAAAATCTATGCAATATTTTTCTATTTTCATAGATTTAAGTTATAATCGGGAAACAGGTATATGTGGGGACTATGCCAAAGAATGGTACAGTAAGCACAACACTGTATGCACCAAATTTGACCAAGATCTGTATAATAATATGGATCTTCAGGCAATTTAAGTCGATCTCGTAGGGCCCATTTGTATGGTGGCTAAGTCAAAATCAATTTATAGAAATTTCAATAGCGATCGTGCTATGGCCGATAGAAAATTGTATACCAATTTTTACCAAAAAAAAATATATATATATATACATATATACATATATGTAGTTTGATTACAAGCTTTTCATAGATACAAAGAACGACAGACAGATAGATGAACCACCTGAAATAACTAAATCGAATTAAAAAGTGTTTCTAAATCGATCGGTATAATTAAAGGTGGGACTAGAACAAATATTTTTAGTAGTTACAAACATCAGTACAAACTCATTATGCCGTAACCACGGAGTGGTAGGGGGTATACAAAATAATTATCTTATAAGTGAAAAAAGACAAACATTTGATTTTTATTCTAAAACAAAAAACCGCTTTCCAAAATCGCCACAGAAAAAATACGATATTTGTGTACACATACAACAAGACCGACCGCAGAGCCACAATACATTTCGTTTGAAGCGTATGATTGCTATTTTATTTTTTTGTATTCATACGATTTCGTACAAACGTAATGTATTCACTTAAAACCAGGCGCACAGCTTATCAGAGCAAGACAATTTAGAACAGAAAAGTGATTGCTGTGCTTACACACAAATTTAAGAAAAAAAGAGACCACCACATTCTGGCATATAGTTTGTTTGTATACGTTTAATATGAGGGGGGAGCGCGGTGAGAGCCATATGTTCTGAGCATTTTTTTTTTGTTTGTTTTTGGGAGCAGAGATAGAGAGACTGCAAACGACTGTATTTGTGTTATTTGTTGTTGTTTTTAACTTGTTTCAGGCTATATAAATATACTTCGTTATTTTCATGTTTTTTTTTATCACTTAACTGCGCTATTCCCCTCTTTCTTCTTCTGTATAAACTAGTTTTTTTTTTGTAAAAACATTTTATAGTGTAGTGCAAAAGATTTGTTATGGTTTTTTTTATTGTTGTTGTTGTTATTGTATGCCTTCGTTTCTGAAAGTTATAATTTGTTTTAATATAAAATGAATTTTAAAAAAAGCCAATTTTTGTTTGTTATTGCTGTTTCTTTTTAGTTATGTGTGATTATTTGACTAACCCGACCATTGAAACATCGTCTGCCGTCGTTTAAATAGCGAAGCCGGCGTCAGGAGTTGCTTAACCAATCATAGGCTAGCATAACGTGATCGTTGGCAAATCGTTGTGTTTGAATGATGAGAGAATTTGCTAAAAATAGATTTTTCACATTCACAAGCATTTGACGAGTCTTTATGAATGTTAGACCCACTATTCCACTATCAGTTGGACGTATTGTACTGGCGTGCGCTTTAAGAAACTGTTGTTGTCGCCTGTCTTTTTCTATAGCATTCCTACAGAGAGGGGACACATTTTGCTACTGACATTAATGCATGTTGGCTAGCCTTTGGTTCGTTGGTCGTTGCGTCTGCCAATTTGTCGTCTTCACTGGGTATGTGAGTCGTTTAGAATATGTGTTAGTTGTGTGTATTTAATAGTTTTTTTTTTTTTTTCATTTCATACTTTTTTTCTATTCCCGTGCATTTGTGTTTAGATGTTTAGTTTTATTTTGTTGTTATTGGTTTTTTTTTTTTCTTTGAGTGTGCATGTGTTTGTATATTTTATTAATTTACAATTTTCAACATTAGACCGGTTGCGGTTGTTTGCAATTTTATTTATTTTGTATTTTTGGCTTAATTTTTTGTTTCGTGGCATATTAATGCGAAAGGTTTTCGCTGCTTGGAATTGATAAATATTTTTATTATTATAATTTTTAGTACGTGTGTGCTAAACGAATGCGTCCTAAATTGTATGTGAATCTTTCAAATCGAACAAGTATCTTTTTAAGTATCTTTTTGCGCACAAGCGTTAGTAGGACGTCGTCGTTGTCTCTGCTCAGCTGCTTATAATAATCTGTTTAATGTTTAAAATTATTATGTACGTATGTATGTATGTATATTATTTCGGTTTTGTTAAATTTCATTAATATTTCTTCTTTCTGTTTCTTTTTCCGCTGCTTTATTTTCCAAAAGTGGTTTTGTTGTTGTTGTTTGGTTTTATTTATTTATTTATTTTTTGTGAAGGCGTAAAGTAGTGACTTGCTACAATCCCCACAGCATTTGTTCAAAACAAAAAAAAAAAATCCACACATTTTCTTTTATAATATTTCGTTGTTTTTATTTTTTAATTTTTTTGATTGATGACTGAAGATGTTTGACTTACTGACTGAGTGAACGAACATTATTACTCTGTACGCTTCCAGCCATTCGCATGTGGTGTAGCTACACATTTGGTATGCTTGGGTAGCCAGGAGAAGCAAAGTTACTGTGTGTCGTTCGTTCCCTGCATATTATAAATAAAAAAAGCATTGTTATTTATAAAACAGCATAAACAAAATCCATCGTTTCTTTTTTTTTTATTTATTTTATTATCAAAGCATGTGTGGAATGCAAAAATTGTATAAAACACTTTAAAGTCGGAAATTGGGTTAATGCAGTGAATTGTCATCGCAAATTAAAATCATACTGCTCAAGCATAACAGACATACTTAAGTAAAAGATTTTGTTGGAATGCTTTACAGTGTGGTTAATTTTTTTTATATTTTTAGATCTCTTATTTTATAAATAAATCAGGAAACTAAATTGTTGCTCTAGATATCTAGTTATCTTGAAATCTTTTATTATTTATTTTCTAAAATTCCTTCTTCAAGATTATGTCAACCGTTTTAATTTCTCCCAACTTTTCTTCTAGTTTGCTGATAAAACAAGTGATAATATTTCTGGCGTCAGAAAATTTTAAATCAATTTCTTTAATTTTCGCCAATACCCACTAAAAATAAATATTTTCGAAGAAGAAAATTGCCCAAAAAATAGGAAAAGTAGCCCCAAAATTTTTTTAAACAAATTTGGGTCAAAATTTATATAACGGGAGTATTATAACCAACGTTGGGTACAGTTACTAATAATACAGTTGCCGTTACTAAACCTTTAAATTCTAATACTACATAAATTTAAAGTTAATTTTTTTCTTTTTTATTGATTATTTTTATATGTAAAACAATGATGGTAATATATTGAAGGAATTAGCTTCTATCTGAAAGATTGTATATCATAAGAAACCGAAGAGAAATACTTTTTAACGCAGCCGGTACTTTTAAGAAAATATGCATTTTAAGAAAAAGTGCTTTTTAAGAAAAGGTACCTTTTAAGAGACGTTACTTCTTGAGAAATGTGACTTTAGAAGAAAATTTACTTTAAAAAAACGAGCTTTTTAAGAAATTTTACTCTTTGAGTAAAGGTCTTTTTTGAGAAAAGAGACTTTACGAGAACATTTACTTTTTGAGAGAAGATACTTTTTGAAAAAAGGTATTGTCTTTCAGAAAATTTACTTCTTTAAGCAAAGTTACATACTTTTTTAATGAAAGATGATTTTTATGAAAAGGTTCTTTTTGAAGAAAATGTACTCTTTTCTAGGAAAAAGTACTTTTTGAGACAAGATACTTTTTTTGAAAAAGTATTTTTAAGAATGGTTATTTTTTAAGAAAATTCACTTTTTAGAAAATACATATTTTTAAGATACTTTTTTGAGAAAAGGTAATTTTTGAGAAAAAGTACCTTTTTAAAGCACCTTATTTTAAAACAATGTACTTTTCAAATAAAAAATACTTTTTGAGAAAAAGTAGTTTTTGATAAAATAAACTTTTTGAGAAAATGTGATTTTTGATAATAGATACTTTTTTAAGAAAAGGCACTTTTTTAAGAGAAGGTACTTATTAAGAAACAGTCTTATCTTAAAAAAACGTATTGTTTAAGATTTGTGATGTTTTAAGAATGGTAATTTTTAAAGTAAGGGTACTTTTTTAAGAAAATCTGTTTTTCAAGATAATTCATTTTTTAAGGACAGGATTTTGTTAAAGAAAATGTATTTTTTATTCTTTCATATTGACGATTTATTTATTACTAGCAGATTCCATCGCTCGAAATTCGAGTGCAATTTCTAGGCAGCTTTATTTGTCAACTTTGTCAATTCACAAACCAACACTTTTTTGTTTATTATTATTGTGAATGAAGATAACAAAGTTATTAACAAACACATTAACAAACACATTAACACACGCATAGCATATGTATAATTTTATGTATGTGTTAGTAGCTATTTTAAATACAATTTACTCAAAATAAAGGAAAAAAGTAAAAATCTGTAAATCTGGTGAACAGCTAAAAAGAAATACCTTTCAAATAATATGGTCAAAATCGGGATAAAACGGTAGAACAAAACATCGGTAACAAGAAATCGCCTAGCCTATTAATATTATAGATATAGGGATATAAAAAATGCGTGGAAATACTTGTGATACGTGGAGTATAACCATACTCACATGTAGCAAATACTAAAATTAAACGACTGCAACAATAAAAGCAATTACAGTAATCACATAAAAATTACAACTTTAGAATAACAACAACTAAATGAAAAATTTTAATTTTTTTACATTTTCATTGATATCTCCTGACCTATTTTACTGTCTTTGATGATTTTAGATAAACTTATCAGAATATCAGTAACTCATACTATATACTATATAGCAGATTCCATCGCTCGAAATTCGAGTGCAATTTCTAGGCAGCTTTATTTGTCAACTTTGTCAATTCACAAACCAACACTTTTTTGTTTATTATTATTGTGAATGAAGATAACAAAGTTATTAACAAACACATTAACAAACACATTAACACACGCATAGCATATGTATAATTTTATGTATGTGTTAGTAGCTATTTTAAATACAATTTACTCAAAATAAAGGAAAAAAGTAAAAATCTGTAAATCTGGTGAACAGCTAAAAAGAAATACCTTTCAAATAATATGGTCAAAATCGGGATAAAACGGTAGAACAAAACATCGGTAACAAGAAATCGCCTAGCCTATTAATATTATAGATATCGGGATATAAAAAATGCGTGGAAATACTTGTGATACGTGGAGTATAACCATACTCACATGTAGCAAATACTAAAATTAAACGACTGCAACAATAAAAGCAATTACAGTAATCACATAAAAATTACAACTTTAGAATAACAACAACTAAATGAAAAATTTTAATTTTTTTACATTTTCATTGATATCTCCTGACCTATTTTACTGTCTTTGATGATTTTAGATAAACTTATCAGAATATCAGTAACTCATACTATATAAAAAACGAAGGGCCTTATTTAGCTTTGAGGGCATAATTTGAGCTTAAGTTAGATAGCTTATAAAATTAATAACTGAGATTTGTTTGTTGCAAATGAATTGTTATTACGATAAATGAAAACAAAATTATTCATCTTTAGAACAATTCGTTTGGTACAGTTTTGCTTATTCTAAGTTTTATATAAAATCTAGTTCTGGCATATTTTTAGTCTAATTCACAACGATTCAATGTTCTCATTCAAATAGCTCTTACTTCGTTATTGCAGCAAATCAAATAGCCAAGGTTGCTATTAAATGCTTTCTTCGTCATATATGAATATCAAAATTATCTCGCAATATATGAAATTCATCAAAACTTTATGTTTTTTAAAATACTCGTATAACATTCTTTGCCAGTGTTATCAATTTTTAATTGTTTCTAATAGAATATCATAAACAAGAACAATAACAGCAAAAGCCCTGATAACAGACTGAAAAACTCTTATCACTTTATATGACAAAATACCTTAATATATCAGTTATTTTTCCTGTGTGATATCGATGACAAGCTTTTCTTTTTATACCTTTTACTACTATGTGGTTAGGATATAATGATTGTGCTGATGTTCGTAACTACCAAATATATTTGACCTAGTGTCAAATAAACTTTGTTGGAAAATTCTTAGTGATACCCCCACAAAAAGCTGATTCTCGCTCTTTACTTAAACTTATCAACAACAAAATATTGATTTTTCTCAAATTTGGTTTATATATATTTGCAGAAAATGAGTGACTTTATCAAATATGGTAAGAATTGGTCCATTTTTGACCCAGTCCCTATATAAACATATCAACCGCTATGAACTTTTTCAAATCTGCAGGTAAAAAAATATTAAAAATTCCACTAAGATTTGGTTTATACTTATTTTTTATACCCAATTAGTGGGGCCCAAGACTAATTCTCGAAATGTTGGTATAGGATATCGGATAGTCGGTCTAGACCGACTATAATTTTTGTTATGTTGAAATATTTGTTTGTGCTACGAACTAGTACGCATATTACTATCTTGATGGTATTTCTTTGTGGCGAGAAAATATATACATACATATACGTCTGATTATCTTTGAAATTAAAGAACAATGTCTGAAGTGAATTTATAGAAGGCTTAACCCGATAATAAAGTTCGTAAATTAAAGTAACAAAATTGCAATTGCGATAAATAATTGTGGTATTTTTAAATATGTTGGATTTACTTTTTTTATACAAATATGGGTCATTCCATGTGAAATCAACCAATGGCCTTGACCTTCATAGCTCAGTCTAAATTCAATTTTGTATTAATTTAAAATTTTTCAACAAGCGGTTTATGAGATATTGACTTTTGAAATTTTTAAAATTGCGTAATTTTTGCATTGTTTTGAAATCTTCAAATGGCTCTACCTTGAAAACTATTTAACATAGAAAGCTAAAATTAGTGTTGTTCTCTTCAGATTTATATAAGCTTTAATATGATATATAAATTGGCTGTATTATAAATCTTTAAAAAAAAATTAAAAAATTTTTTTTTTAAACAATTTCAAAATCTCAAAATCGAAATCTTTAATTTTTTTGAAAAAAATATATTGTATTCATGCAGTTGTTGAGAACATATGTACCAAATTTGAAGATGGGATGACAATGGGTTCATATTGAAATAAATATTTGTTTATAGCAGTGCATCATAAATTCATTGGTAATGAGATCTTGCCAAATTTGATTTTTAATAAAAGTGCTATACATCTAAAAATATTACCAAAAGCTTGAAGTTTTCAAAATAATTGTGCAGTTTTAAGTTTTATTATTAAATTGAAGTTAATTTTGTTTAAAGCAATTTGTATGACATGAAAAATATATACATATCTATTAACAAAGATTTTCTCATTTCATTTATTAAAGATGAAATTTCATCAAATTTTAAAAAAGTTTATTACTTCAATATTATTACTTCTCAATACTAGAACCGTAAAATTTTTTTAAAACTTATGCTGTCACAAACAAGATTTTCAAGGAGTAGAAGCAGAGTGGCATTTTTATGCAACAACGCATGGTAAAGGAGTATGTGGCTTGCAACCAAAGCTAGATTATAAAATCCAGTGGAAAATCAGATCTTGACACCTATTCAATTGTTTGAGTGGAGTAAAGAACATATCGTGACAGTGAAATTTTTTATGCCTCAAATTAAGACTATTTAGAACATGAAAAACTTTTGGAAAAGAGATTTAATGACGCCACTGCAGTTACAGGTACACAAAAATACCATGCATACATACCTCAACCAAAACTTAAGATGAAAACCAAAATAATTTCTTACAGTGAAAATCATGATGTACACAAAATTCAAGTATGATCCGATATCGAAGATGTGCCAGTTGATCATATGTCGGTATTTGTAACTTGTGCTTATGACAACAATTGGTGGTTGTCATGTGTACTTTCAAAAAATGATAATGAACAAGAAGTAAATGTATCATTTCTCCATCCTTGCGGACCATGACTATTTTGACTATACTTCATAATTTGCAAGGTCAATTCATGAACAGAAACTGGGAGAATTTATAAATTTACAGCTGAAGAAATGATGTTTGCATCTCAGATTTTGTTAAAAAAACAAGAAAATCTTTATAAATAGATATATATTTTTCATTTCAATACAAATTGTTTTAAATAAAATTAACTTAATTTTAATAATAATTTCATAATAAAACATAAACTTAAAACTGTTTAATTATTTTGAAAACCTCAATCTTATGGTAATATTTTTAGATGTAGAGCACTTTTATTAAAAATCAAATTTGGCAAATATATCTCATTACCAATGAATTTATGATGCACTGCTATAAACAAATATTTATTTCAATATGAACCCATTGTCATCCCATCTTCAAATTTGGTACATATGTTCTCAACAACTGTATGAATACAATATTTTTTTTTTCAAAAACATTAAAGATTTCGATTTAGAAATTTCGAAAATTTTTTGAAAAAAAAGATTTTGAATTTTTTTTTTTAAGTTTCATAACATAGCCAAGTTATATATCATATTAAATCTGAAGAGAACAACACTAATTTTAGCTCTCTATGTTAAATAGTTTTCACAATAGAGCCACTTGAAGATTTTAAAACAATGCAAAAATAACGCATTTTAAAAATTTCAAAAGTCAATATCTCATAAACCGCTTGTTGAAAAAATTCAAAATTTTGGATTTTTAACATAAACCAATAGTACTACCAACATACAAAAAAATTAACTAAATTGGAAACATCAACTTCCAAAATTATTTTTTTATTGGTTGATTTCACATGGATTGACACATATAGAATTTATTAAATCTAAAAAATGACACAGTTTTTGGAAAACCTATTTGTTGCATTAAATTTTACGGTTAAATACAGGGTAGATAATGAATGTTGCTACATTAAAAAACTCAATTATTTCTATTATATCCTGGGTAAAATGTGGTCTGGGTTTAATAAGTTTGTGCTGCTGTTTGTAACTACCAAAAATATTTCCATAAGACCCACCGTTGATTGTACCGAATAACTAAGAATCATTTTCTGAGTCGATTTAGCGATGTCCGTCCGTCCATCCTTCCGTCTGTCTGTCTGTATGTCCATGTAAACCTTTTAATCAACCTAACGGTCGCAAATATAAATATATTTCGATGAAATTTAGTATAGAAATTTCTGATGGTCATAGGACGACCGCTATTCAAATTACTGAAAATTGGTGCTTGTTAAAACCTAGTCTACATACAAATGACCGCTATGAAATCGACTTGAATTGCTGTAAGATCCGATCGCATATAGATCTCGGTACAACTTGTTTTGTGAATGTCTATTACGCTCATTACACCATTTGAAGTAATAGCTCCCACTTAAAGCTGCTTCCCGATCTTCACTTAAAACTATAAAAAAAAACAAAATATCACACATAATTTTTTCAAATTTGGTTAAGTAAGCTTTTGTAAATAATATCAAATATAGTCCTGATCGATGCATTCATCGACCTAGTCTGCATATAAAATTAGCAACCGATATTAACTTTGATGTGTAAACATCTATACGCGCAGGGGGATAAATTTCTAATTCACAATACAGTCACAAAAACAGCATAATATGTGAGCGTAAGATTTACGCGTAACATGGAGCATTAAGACAAATCGGTGTGACATGATTGTTTGGTGAAAAAATTATGATATGTATTAACTTTTTTGTCGCTGTTTTCTGCATTTTATTTATTACCAGATGTTTACACATCTCCCCTGTGATCGGACTCACATGATTTTTTTAATATCGGCAGGTAACAATTTTATAACAAAATTACTTAAATCTGTTTTCTGCTTATTATTCATATATAATTAGTTGGACTTAAGACCCTTTCTCTAAACTCATGATGTAGGGCATCGACCTAGGCCGCCTGTATATTTTTTCTTATTTTTTTCTTTATTACTTTCAAAAATATTACATACTTATTAAATCTTTTTAATGAATTCTACAAATAATTGAATTTAAAGTTTAATTGAGTTTAAAGTAATTGTTATAATTAGTGCCTGCAAGGGTGCAGCGGGAATAGCCTTACCCAAATTTTTTGGTTTTGTCTTGTAAACTTCCTGCTTTCCATAACCCTACAAGAAAAAATCAGTTGTAGTAAGGTTAGGAGGCCTTTCGGATCAACGGAATGTATAGTATCTTGAAATCAGCTTATTCTGGAATTTTAGACTCACTTCTGCCATAACAGGCCTGGCCATGATAAGATGCACCATATTGTGGAAACCACATAGATTTGAAAGGATTTTTAAAACTTATTTGTTTAAACAAAAACTCTTTGAACACCTTTAAGTAATGGTCTCCAGTAACCAAAACAGTAGGCCCGGTTTCTTCAAAGAAATGCTTACTGTGACTTTGAACTGCATGCAATACCGTCTCATGGAATTTGAGTTAGCAACACTCCATGTATAACAATTTTGTTTGTTGACATTACCGTTTAGACTAAAATGGAACTCGTCAGATAAAAATGCATGTTGCCGTCGTCAACCATCAATTTATTAATATCCTGGAAATATTTTAAGCGAATTGGCAAGTCTGCTAAATTCAGTTTTGAATTTCATAAAGAAATAAATTTAAAAACTTATGCAGCACGTTTTAGAAACTGCCTGCTGCAGAGATCAGCAATAAATTATTTTTTCGCTAGCCATCGATGAAATTTTAGGTGTAACTGAGTAGAGAACATTGAAATTAAACTACTCTGATGTACTCATGCTCTCAATAACGTCGATTTATAAGTATAACTTGCAATAATATGAATCCAGTTTAAATCATAAATTACATCAGTTTGACTAAAAATTTTAAGAAAATACTTATAATACTTAAAATTAATTCAGCTCATTCAACTCATCCATGTAAAAATACATGTACATATAAATATACATGTGTAGTAAACGGGCGGGTCGATTTAAAAATCGCCCAAGTGACAAGGAAAATCATATTCTAGGGATCAAAATAAGAAACTTTGCCCGAGGAACCATACCTCTAAAACGAATTCTGATGATCCGACTTTTGACCTGTCTGTCTGTCTGTCTCATTTTGACCCATTTAGAGTGCCCCAATCGGGTTCAAATGTATGATCGACCCCCAGTAACTTTGGAGGGCCGACCCACCCATGCCAGTGGCACAACCCCTGGAACCCATGGGGGTTCCCCATACAAAAATTTCAAAAATCACCATTTTTTGTTTAGAATTGGGCTGACTATGTTTGATTTAATATTAAAATTGACACTCATACGTATACGTATCTTCTACTCTGCTAATAAATAATAATCATACGCCTTGACTATGTTATGTTATTCAAAAGGATCGATCGGATGAGGGTAAATAACTGTTAGATCTGTCCGTGACTATGCGTGACTCTGCGTGACTACCCCAAAATTAGTCTGTAGTCACAACAAGATTATGGGCTAAGTTTCAGATCAATTGCATGATGGGGAATGGGGTTGCCCTATGGCAGACAGACAGACAGGTCAAAAGTCAGAATTCGTTTTAGAGGTATGGTTCCTTGGGCAAAGTTTCTTATTTTGATCCCTGGAATATGATTTTCCTTGTCTGCTGATACCAATTTGATCAGAAAATCGATTTTCCAAAACTCTAGAACTGTCTTGTAAAGCGGCAGCAATAGTTTATTGATAGACCTTCTTGATAAGGCCATTTTATGACTGTCTAACACCTTAGCAAAATTTTTTCAAGCCTCATTATCGGTCATCATCGGAGAAGTACTGACCAACGTGCGCCTATACTCTCTTTAGACCGAAACAATACGACTCCAATAACAGACGCACAGTCCAAATTCTTATTTCATCAGCGCAATAGTCCATTTACTTAAATTGAAAGACAGCAATTAATTTTTTTTCTTGCTCCATCTGTTACAAATTTCAATAAATAAAAATTTTGATTTATTAAAACGCAACAAATGTTTTGTTAATTTTTTTTAACGAACATTTTTAAATTTCTTACTTTATTAGAATTTTTATAATTTTTTATAAATTTATTTATTAAAAATTGTTAACACATGAAAATGTAAATAAAAAGAATAAAATAAAAAGAAGTCTTTATCTTCTCTCTATTTTAATTGATGTTAAGGTCGACCTAACCTCAGTTCAAATTGCGATAGTACCTTAAAACAAGTAAAGTCATAAATAAATCTCAAAATTTTATTATTGAATACATTCATTTTATGATTCCGATATACATACCTATAACTAATGAAGTGGTTTTTGTAATTATCAAAGGTTTCCGTTCATAGTTCAGTTCAGTTCCGATTCTCGTAAAAATTTTTTTTATAAAATACAAATTGAATTGCTTTATTAATTGCAACAAATACAAGCGACTATTAACTAACCAAAATTGACTAATAAAAGATTATTTATTTTAATGGGTTAATCGGTATGCGTACGTGCATCGAAGATTGACCAATATATCGTGAGGTGTTATCTAACAATGGTTGCTTCTCAAGAGATAAGAACAAATAAACCAACAAAGTATATGTAAACAGTATTGGTAAATATGTATTTTGCAATTTATAAAATTATACGTCATTGGTATACAACAAAAAAAGAAAGATAAGGACATATGAGAAATAGTTAGTAAAAACTTGTGAATTCTGGAAGTTACGTTTAGTAACTATAAAAATTACGGATGAAGCCATAAAGGAAAATATAACACCGATTAAAAAGTTCACCGAATATTTATATACAGTCATTCAAAAAAAGTTTACGTACATTAAAAAAGGAATCACAGAAAGTAAGTGTTTTGAAGATACATAATTGAAAAAATTATTATCAGATTTTCATTCTGAATGTAAAGAATAAAAACATTTTGGTTCTTTAAAAATATTTTTTGCCGGTTTCTTTATTAATTTGAATTATTTTTGTACAATGTTATCTAGCATTTTAAAGATTATTTTATTTTTTCGAACAAAAATAAAAATTTATTTTAAATATTAAAGCTTATTTTTCTACTTCAGTTTTTTTCAGACAAAAATAAGTTATTTTTGGATTTTTATTTTTTCAATCAAATTCAATATATTCTTTTAATTTTTTTTTAAATAATTTATTACTTTATTTATATTTATCGTTTTTATCCTAAGATAATTGATCTGTAAATAGTTTTAAGATTTTCTTCAGAATATGCATTTTTTCCCTGTATGTACCTATTTGAAATACGTAACCTTTTTTGATTCACTGTATCATAAAAAAAATCTATACCTTCTACTAACCCCTCACAAAACTGATTTTCTATTATGCTTTCTGCGTACATACATACATACATACTTGACTGGTTATATGTTTTAGGTTAAAACGAATAAGTTAAACTCGAAAAGTTTAAAACGTTAATATTTGTTATAACTTCTTACAAATTTTCTTCAAAAATATCTTCAAATGATAATGATCTTTTCTTAAAAGAGAAAAAAACGCTTCTTAACAAATTTGAAAATAATTATTTTTGGTTGGATTTGAAAAATATTTTGTAGATGATGAGTAGGTATTTCTTTTTTGTTTTTTTTTTTTTTAATTTTTATGATTTATGAAAGTCATAACAAAATTCTTAAAACATCAAAAAGACACCTCTCTGTAAAAAAAAAGCCATCATAACTTAGAATATATAAGAGCTAAAAACATTACTAATCCCTTTTTCACACCGATAAGCTTTTTAAATAAATCACTTTACTCATACAAAAACATGAAAGCCAAAATATATATATGTAAATCAAACTATATGTTGTATTTTTTGTGGCAACCAAAAAAACTACAAAGAAAACACAATACAATTACAGTAAAACAAAAACAACAATATATTCAAGGTCACCTCCTGCGCATATTGAAAAACTAATACTCACGTACACTTTGTTTTCTTCCATTCGTATGCATTTGTATATTAAATTTGATTTGATAGTGTTGATGACTAACCTGCCAAAATGCATTAAAGCGCAATCGCAACTTTAAGCAAAGTTATAAGCTAAACATACACATACACAATTAATTTTCAAAGAAAATATCACTCTCTTCTGAAACTAACAGGAGCTTAAATGAAATTTGACCTTCAACTTTTAAAGAAAGAATGAAAAAAAGTTGTCAAAAAAAAACATAATGCAGCTAAACAAAAACAAAAAATTAATTTTGTTTTACACATGCATTCAAATTTTGTCGTACCGGCATTAGTTAAAACTCCTTGGTTGCGATGTGCGTGTGGGCAAGAGTATGTCTATGTTTGCTTTCGTGATTGTAAGAGATAGTGTGTGTGAGAGCGAGAGAGAGAGAGAGAGAGAGAGACAGAGAGAGAGGAGTGTGTCAAGCTACAAAGCTTTAGTTACTTCAAAAGCTATAAATTTATTTAGTTACAATAACTTATGCCTGACTTTTTCGTTTTTATTACTCGTCTAACCCACTCTTCTTATTTTGTGTTTGTACAAAAAACAAAAAAGAAAAAACAAAACGTGCTTTGCTAATGTTTTTATATTTTTGGATATTACACCAACTACTCGTTTAACAGATTTTGAAGCAAAAGCGAAATATTACTTATGGAATATTATTTAAAATCTTTATAACTGCCAAAAAAAAACAGGACCTAGCAAAAGTTTTAATGTGTAATCATCTATATACTCAGGGGGTGTAAAAATCTATTTCACAATACAATCACAAAAACAGCGTAAGAAGTAAGAGAAAAACGGTGTGACGTACATATGAGTGTATGATATAACTATGTTTCAGCTAATTCAACAACCCTGCTGTAAAACGTTAAAAATTTCACAATATAAACGTATAACATATACTTAATTCAACAACGCCAGAAGTATAACCAGAGACCCTGCAATTGTTTGCTATAAGTGATACATAGATGGCACTTGCTGTTGAATTTTACAATACTGCATTTTTAATAGTTTGTTATTCCATTAATTTTGTGAAATATATTCGTGTTGACGTGCAAATGTCGTAAATAACATAAATTGTAAATATTGAAACTTCAGCTTTGAGAGCTGTTTGTTCGGTTTTATAAAAAAAAAAAACTAAAAATAAAAAAAATCAATGTGAGTCCGATCACAGGGAAAACATGTGTAAACATCTAGTAATTAAAGATTTATAATTATTTCATTATTATTATTTCATTATTATTAATTAATATTTTTAATTAATTATTTTTAATTACTAGATGTTTACACATCTCCCCTGTGATCGGACTCACATTGATTTTAGTTTATTATATCAACCCACCCTGATTATATCATACTGCTGATGTCGGTGTGAAATAAGAAAAGACAATATAATCTTAATAAATAATTACGAGTAGGCAAAAAACATTGAATTTTTACCTGCAATGATAGAGTAATAAATTTTAAAAACCTCCTTTTCACATTAATCTATCGATAAGCTGATCACTAGAGTATTCATCATGTTTGGATGTTTATAGCGGCTTTAGGAAATTTAAGTTATTTCGAAAAGAAAAATCACATACTGTGAGCGTCAAAAAAAATAAATTTATTTCTTTTGTATAAAAGCCCTTATTACAGATTAGTTATTAAATAAAATTAAATTATTTTATTGCAATTTAGTAGGCTTGTGTAAAAAATACGAGTGATTATGCATCTCACTTATCTGTCAAATATTTCGATTGAAAACACATTTTTTTTAAACCTTATTATTGAAGCGATGGAATGTAGTAAAAAAAATTTGTTCCAGTTATAAATATGTACATTGGCTTTGCTAAAAGAAAGAAAAAATATTGCAAATCTTTAGTAATAGGTAAGCATGAAAGCAAGAAATCGTTTTTGATTGTATAAAAAATAAATCTTTGCGCAAAATTTTGGAAATCGTTGGAGGGCATCACTGCACCATAAAAACAATTATAGATATTTATGTAAAGCATCATACAGTTTAGAATTTACCCCAAACTGGACGATCCAAACGGATTGCTGATACAGAAGTACGAGTAGTAGTACGAGAAGTGAATGCCAATCCAGTGTCAAGTTCTATTGAATTATAAAAGTATATAACCGAGACATCTGGCAAAACACGATGGCCATGTAGAGTACCATGAAAAAAAACCTTGTATTTCTAAAGCAAATCAACAGAAGCGACTGAAATTCGTAAAAAACAACCAAAATTGTGTTACAAACACCGTCAAATACGGCTGAGGCTCGGTTATGGTCTGGGGCTGCATGGCGGCATTTGGAGTCGGGAACCTAGTTTTCATTGAGTCTACAACAAATAAAATGAATTATTTAAATATATCACGTACAATGTTTGTCCAAGTGTCGAAATATTGGGATTGCCAACAAACTAGGCCTTTCAACAAGACAATGATAAATACAAATATACATATATCAAAAATTGTCAAAGAATGGTTGTTTTACCGAACTCCTAATATTCTTGATCATCCACCATAGTCCCCAGACCTCAATCCGATCGAAGATTTGTGGGAGCACCTTGATAGAAAAATCAGACAAAGGACCATTTTCAACAAGGACGACGTAAGAAATGCTCTAATTGAAGAATGGTACAAAATCTCTCCAGACATAACGAGAAACATGATGGAGTCAATGTCAGAAGATTGAATAAGGTGCTTAAATCGAATGGAAAGCAAACAAAATATTAAAAGTTGACACAAATTTAGTTAATGTACATCATTTTTGAATGTAGTAAGTTCTGTTTACTTTACTTTTACTAAAATCACTTGTATTTCAAGATAATGTGATTTAAATTAAGTTGTGTTTATTATTATGTCATTGTTTTTATGTTTTTATGTTTTTTGTTATTTATTAAATGTAATAAAAAATTTTTTTATATTTTAATGTAATAACGTAATAACAACATTACGAGCTCCAGAGGAAGTCGACATATAATCGACGAAACGTCGAGCAAAATTGAATTAAAATTTACTTTAATTACATAAAACTTTAGGCCACATTAGCTTAATAAAATAATACACTCAATATTGATGAATTGGCCAAATAACAACAATTGTGAATTATTTTTGTTTTCTACATAGTTAAACTCTTATTTTGTAAGCCTTAATAGCTGCAATTTGTTTTTATTAAGAATAAAATATTTTTTACAAAAGAAAGAACTGTTACATTTTTGACGCTCACAGTAAGTTAAAGTAAATGTCAAAAAGCTGATCTACAAGTTTGATCATTGTAAACTGGTCCTTCAGAAAATTTTTCGCTTTTTGTAATATTAATTTTTATTTTTATTTTTATTGAGCAAAGATAGATGTTATTTTTTGAGTTTTTTTCCCGGAAAATATAAAAAATCAACCTTTTTCACAAAATGTGAAAAAAATCAATTGGAAAATTTGTTGGCACTTAAATATTAACGCCAATTAAATATTCAAATGAAAATCTTTTTTCTATGTTGGATTTTTATATTTGCTGAAAAAATTAAATAAAATTTTGTTTTGTGACTTCTATGATAAAAGGTATATCCGTTACGGATATGCATTAAATCCAGAAAGCACTTCTCTAATAAATGACGAATTGGAACATTTTCCAACCTACTTCAATAAGAAATATTATATTACTTGAATCATATTTGTACATCTCTATTGGACATAATTTTCATATAAAGACGTTGTCATATTTACATTTTGTTTATACTTGGTTTCTAAACGTGCTGAGAGCTCACCAGATTTTGAACTATGATTTTGCCATTTTTCATTAAACACCAATATTTAAAATAGCGAAAACTTCAGCAATAATTCCTCAACGAAAAGGAAGTATTATTCTTATAAAAGAATGACCTTTTATGTGCTTCCAAAGAAAAAACTTCTTTGGATATGTTTTTAATAAACTTCGAAAGCTGTCAATATAAACTTATTTTGAATAGCTCAATTTTTTAATAAACAATTGTTTTAATTTTAACAAAATGCTATATAAACTTTATGCTCTTTTTTTGTTTGCGTGTAGTTGAATTTGGCCGTAAGATTGTGGTCTAGTGCATTTTTCATCTTTTCAACACAAATAGTAATGTTTTGGAGACCATAAAAAATATACGAACTTGAAAAGGGTGACCACATGTACAAAGTAATGTTTTTTTCAACAAATTCTTTTTTTGCAATTAATTCGAAAATTTCTTGCATTAATACTTAGTTAGCATTAACACTTAGCAGTTTGAGGAGTGCTGTTCTACCAAAACCAGTCAAAATGAAAAATGATCGGAACAAATTTAACTGTTTTTACGATATTTTTGATGGAATAATTCAGGCTTTATTTCACAAATTTCTATTAGTTTTTCTGAATATTTATTTCCAGCTAACGCCCAATTATATTAAAACTATTTTTTTTTTTTTGAGTCTTCAACTTAGGAGTTACGAAATGATGTTTATTTTCTTTTAATGATAAAGTGTTAGTAGTAAATATGTAATTAAAGACCCAATATTTCGTTTCTTTCTGTTCGATTTGGCGACATAGTCTGTAACAGTGCAACCTTTTCATAAAACTCTACAAAACTTGCTTTTTATTTAAGATTTACATATTTTGACCTTTTAGTAGATGTTTTATAATAATATTCACTTTAAAAATAACTTTTAGTGAAAAAGAAATTCAAAGTTAATAGGTAGTCCTTACTATAAGAAAGATGCGAAATAATTATTCAGCAATTACCCAGATTACTAACCGTAACTAGTACCTACACAAAATTTCAACACATTCTACATTCTATATTAATTTTATAAATTTTCCTCCTGCACTGAATATCAAAATTATCACAATTCTGACCAATACAAGGCTGATAACAGTAGGCTTTTTATTCACAAACTTTAACGAACATTTTATTTCAGACTTAGCTATACCGATTTTGAGATCCGGTTTAAGGGGATTAAAATATAAACAAATACATTTTTCTGGTTTATTTTACTAGTATTCAGTGATTGTGAGTTCTCTCGTGAGTTCCTTGAACAAAAGAGAATTAAAAAAAAAGAAATGAGCTGTAAAATGAAAAGAATTTTTATATTGGTGATTTGACAATGACTACCAACGTTTTACTAATCATGTCTGAAAGGGTTAAATGCGCCTTTTAATTATTACAATGTCGTCAGTTTTTTGGCATAGACTATTTTTTATAAACAACCAGAAGAAAAAGTCAAGTGGCATCGTACTGTAGAGCAGGCCGGCTACTATATGAGGCGCCTTCGTGTTTATAATACTTTTATCAAAATATGTTATTACTTCAACAATGATAGTGTGGGGGCGTTCAATCCTGTTCAAATTACAATACACCATATTCACCAAGGTACTCTCAACAGCGTGGTAAAATAGTTTCTTTCAGTAAATTCAAGTGGTTGCATATTGTATACATGTTTTGGAACACCCTGCATTTCACACAAAGAAATATATACATTAGAGCAACTCAAAAAAAAAAAAAAATTAAAAAAGTGCCTGCCCTAGAAATCTACCTTGGTTTGTTTTATAATGATTCCCGAAATATTTCTGGTCTAGCGTTAACCCACGTCAGTAGATTATAGTTGACATGCGAACTAGTACATACTAAGGAAAATATTTATAAATTATTGTTATTTTCAATCGGGTAATGTTGAAAAATATGTTCATTTGATGTTATAATTAACTCATTTTAATACAAAACCCATCAAAAATTATATATTTTATTGAATATCACAGCAGTTAGGACATGCTTTGACATTTTCTATATAACCTTGCACGCGTCTTAAAAATATCTATCATGCAATACCCATATTGGATATGTTGACCTGGAAAAAATGAAAATATTTTCAAAAAACAAAAAAATATACCTTTTTTAAAAACGGTCCAGCTCGGAATGGGTTAACGCTAGAGCAAAAATATTTCTGGAATCGTTATAAAACAAGCCAAGTATATTTCGAAGGGTGCACTTTTTTCTCTTCATACAAAGTGAGTCGCTCTAATATACATATTACAAAAAAGATTTTTTCCAATCGACGAAAATATGTATCAAAATGCTTTTTGCTTACTATATAAAACCTCCAAAGTATAACTTGGTAAAAGTCCTATAATATTCCAGCTGGTCACCCCAATGAAAATTACGTTCTACACAAAAGAACATGTTTGATAAAAAAAAAAAAAAATGTATATTGCTTTGCTAAAGAGCTTAATGTTTTTTATGGTTAAATTAATAACAAAACAAAAAAAAATATATAACTTTTGCGTTTGCGCTGTTCGCATATAGATAAACAGCGACAATAGTAGCCGACACACTAAGTATTAGTATAAAGTTAGTGGTGGTGGTTTAAGTGTTGTTTTGTGTGATATTTCAAAAAAAAACTCACACATGCTTAACTCTCCCACTTACATTTCTACATTAAGGTTTTTTTTTTAACCACTTAACACTTTACCCTTAGTTTAGTAATGAAGCAAATTTTGTTTTGTTAAATTTTGACTCTTTACTTTTTACTGTTTAGTGCGTCTTTTTTTTTTTTTTTTGTTTTGTTGAAGAAAACAAAACAAAACACAGCAAATGATGAGATACAGCTACATTGTAGAAATTAACTCTCCCTTTTAATTTGGAAGCACATCAAAAGCACACACTCTGGAATTCTCTTCGTATTTATTTGATGTTTTGTTTGGCTACAACGAATACCATGATATAGCGGTTCGGTTCGGATAGGTTGTTGTTAAGTTTTTGCTGTTTTGGATTATATCAAAACAATAAGTGTATCAGTTCCTTTTAAGTTGTATACATGAACGTTTCATAGAGAGGTTGAATATTAAAGAAAAAGATTAATATAAACATAAACAATTTTTTGTTTATTTTATATTCGCAAATGTGTTTACATACTAATACACTTTGCGGGAGAATTAATCAACCCCCACAATTACAAAAACAACTAAAACAAACAACAGTATCTAATGATATATCATATACTAAAGTCAAAAGTTCTTGCTGAGACTCTTCGTATTCTTTTTGTACATGTATGTATGTACTATGAATGATGAGTGTACGTACATATTGTAAACAAAATCTAAAATTCTCTTCTTGTTCTTTTGAATTGTTACGTTACGTTTTGTACGTTCGTGCGGTGCGGTTCGGTTCGGTACGGTCGGTCGGTTTGAATATTTTGCTAATTCTCATAAGGTTTTATGTTTTATTAGATTGTGTGTCGCCCGACAGAGCAAACGTTTTGTAGTTAGTTTAGCCAAACATCGCTACGTTAATCCCCCTACCCCCCAATACTATTAGAATATGGATAGAATAGAGCATGTTCGTTCGCTAAGTACATTTTCACAAAATATATTTTTGCAAAACGTTAACGAGTGTTTAGTTTGATTATAAGCGTTTATTTAAAAAGCTGAAATCGTCGCATAAGCAACACTCGATATTGAGCTTAAGCTTAACCAAAAAAAAAATAAAAATACAAATAAATAATAAATATTTTAAACAAAACCAAACTATTTTGAAGAAAAATTATGAATAATAAACAAAAGATTTAAAAGATATGTTAAAATCTTTATAGAAAATCTATTTAAAATAAACAACAAAAAAACCTTTAATGGTCTTTTTCATAAAAATAAGTTGAAAAATAATTATAAAAAAGTGTTTTCTTAAAAATCTGTTAAACAAATAAATCTATTATTAAGTAGTCATGCTGTAGTCTTCAGAGTAATTTTGTTAAAAGCGTAAATTCCTTAAGGAATGAACCAATATTTACGCTTTTCATACATAAAAATAATACTACATTTTTAAAAAAAAGTGCCTGCTATGAATAATAAATATACATAAATATTTTTAAAATCTTTCATAAATCACAAAGTGCAATTTCAATAAAAAAAAATACAAATGAAATTTTAATGGTAAAACTTCAAATACAAAATATAGAATTCTAAAGAAAAAAATATAAAAAAACGTTAACCACAGTGCCTTTATTGTTATTGTTAAATACAAAAAAAAAAATATAGAAAAATAAACAATCGCAAATTATTGGGATTAAAATAAATCAGTGTTTTTCTATTTTTGGTATAAAACATAAAAATAAATTTTATTAACTTTTTAAGTGGATTTTCAAACACACAATTAAATTGTTTTGTTTACCCTAAAACATCTGATATATAAAAAGACACCAGGCAAGAAGTGTAAACCTGTGTAACCTTTGGATATTAAACACTTTGCATGCTCTGCTTGCTACTAACTTACTGCTGCATTGCTGTAAAGCTGCCAATCAGCTGTTTTCAACGACATTAATAAAGACAAGTAAGTTTTAGTAGTAAGATGTGCGTCTGTATGTTTAACCTAGGCTAAAGGAAATTTTTGAAATTTTCGATGAAGAATAATTTAAGCAATAAAATTAGATTTGGATGTAAATAGATACAATAAAATAAAATCTGTTTTTCATGGACAGCTATAAAATAGTGTTATTCCACCATTTTATTACAATAAAAATATAAATTACTAATAAGAGAGGGAAGGAATAAAGTTGTAATGTTTTTTTTTTTTTTTTTGGATCGAAAGGCAGTGTAGAAACTGTATCATTAATTGGCATTTCCTTATGGAAATTAATCAGAAAACAAACAAATCATATGGAAGGCCTAATGGGAGGGCTGCAGATTGCGAATATGTTATATAAACGTGAAAATCACCTCATATTTAGGGTGAAAAAAAATTCCATAAGCGGCCGTTTTTCGTTTTTGGCAGATTTTTCACATTCGATGCATATGAAAGCTATTTACAAATCCTATACAGTTGCATAAAAGGCATGCGCGATGCGCTTAAATATGTGTGTTATTTAATAACATGCTTGATACTTAAACATTTTTAATTAAAGCTCACCAATATTCCTCCTAGTTCTATTTTAGTGACGATGTATTACACTTTTTTTATATAGCGGTTATTTTGAGTTTCAGCCGATTTTTCTTGATGTTCGATGGTAGCAACTCTATGGACAAAATAAAGGCAATATGAATAGCAACAAGTAAGAGTGTTAAATTCGGCTGTGCCGAATCTTTGATACCCTCCACCTCGGTTTGTTAAACTTAATACCAAATTATTTCAGCAAATTCTTTGGGTTGGTTTTCTTCTTTTCTATTATTTCGGATTTATTTCGGTGTTTGCTTTTTGGTCATCGTGGTTGCTGATCGGCATGCATTTTGGTTATATACCTATATGCATGCGTTTCCGGTTATATGACATAACTTCTCGTTTAATTTAGTTTTTGCTAATTAAATAGCTCGCCCTAACCTCCATTGCAAAGGTAATGGTTGTGTAGAGTGGCTATATGCATTAAATCGTGCTAATTGGAGATGGCTGTATAGTTTCTTTTAACTGGCCAAATATTTCTTCATTGTGGCCATATAGGTTGGATGGAGTAACAAAATAATAACCAAAAAAAAAGCTCTCTCAACTTTTTTTTAAAATATTGCCATATTTTGAAAACATAGAGAATAAATTTATAATAATAAATAATCAAATTAGGGATGAAAAACGCAAAAAACGAAAAGTCCCAAACATTTTAAATAAAATAATTTAATGTTATCTTTATTTTCTGAAAAACTTCAAATTTTCATCCAAAAAAAATTTTGAAAATTTATATATAAAAAATAACATTCTCATAAAATTACGTTTACTTATGTAACAATTTTTATGTTAGCAATTCTTAAATATCATTTGAGGTTTTCTTAAATTCATTGAATTTAAATTAATATCGACAAATCTGTTTTTCTATTTATTTAAATTGTAAAGGAGTGGCATCTCTGTCAAAATAAGCGAAAAACACAAAGAATAGAAAAAAACAAATTACTTCGTGTTTGACAGGATGATTTTATGTTTATGTTTAATATCTTTATTTTTTTACTAATATTTCTGTTTATTTATTTGAAAATGAAATAATGAATTGAATATGCTATTTAATTTTTTTATTTATATAAAAAAGTTTTTTAATTAAAGCAAAATATTTTCACTATTTCATGATTTTTATTTATGTATGACGACATTTCAACCTAAAAATTTAAGTTTTTATCGATTGGATAAACAACACAAAAATGGTTGTCGTTTAGATAACAACAACAGCTGACTTTAACAATAGCGAATATCGTTTCAAAATTTTACTGATAATTTTGCAATTTTCTTTTTTTTTTACAATTCGACTATCGTTAAAAGAAGTTACTGAATCGCGGTACTGAAAAGTTATTAATATCTCCTGAATGGCAATATTTTTTTTAAATGTAAACATTTTTATATGTAAAGATATTTCTAAATTTAAAATTATTATTTCCGACGTTTTGATATGATTTTCTGAAACTCAATTAATATTTTCTAATTTATAATTGGAAATTTTATTTTCAGTTTAAAAAGTGAAATTTTGTATTTATGTGAATAATAATGCTTTATTAATTATAAACAATTTTTAAAAATTAGATGTAATCGCAATCAGATATTTTATAGGTAAAGCAGAATAATAATTCTATATAACTATGTAGAACTGTTTTGTAAGCAAAAAACTCATTGACGAACTCGGTAACTCTATTTTGTAAAGACAACAAAAAGTTAACCCCCCAATCTCACATCACACTGAAATTGTAAAATCGTTGTGTACGTATTATCAACGAAAAATTGTTCGAATTAGTCGAATCCATCGCCATTAAATTTTATGCTCAAACATCTGACTGCAATCTCATTTTTAAAATGTTGTCGAAGCGTAAACTTGAAAAAATTTGTATACTTCTCTCTCTTATTTTATTTTAAGTAGAGTTACCAAGTTTATTATACAGGCACATGTTTGAGGGAAAATGTTTACATTTATTATTATTAGTATTATTTTAATAATAGTTAATAATATTTATGCTCTATAATTAACAAACTTGCGTTTTTGTATGCGCATTTCAAAAAATAAATCATTATAATAGATTTAACAAGTTAAAACTTTAATTACAATTTTACAGAATCCAGTAAATTTGCATTAAATTTATAACAGGGTAACATTAATCATCGTTAGTGTCTGCCACTATTCGCACGAAAAATTTGGTGCCATTAGTGTGACCACTGCGGAAAATGTGTGCGTATTAGTAAAAAAAAATGTGAGTGTATTGAGTTTTTCGAACTTGCAGTGTGATGTGAGATTGGTGGGTAATATGCAAAACTTATGTTCATATTTGTAAAAGAATAATGAAAAAACGTATGAAATAAAAGACCAACCCGTGTATACTCTTAACATTGTTCTGTATGATATCTAGTTGAAAATATTAACATTCATGTTAAAATAGAAAAAACTATTGCAAAGCTAATTAGAACAAACAAAAATTATGCCGGCATCTACTGTGGCATAGTCACGCTGAGCAAAATGAAGTGACACTCTGTTAATACAAAAGAAATGTATTTTCCCCACAACAAAATACTGCAGAATTTTATGTAAATAAAATAACCGATTTATTTCTAACATGCAGTTACTATGAATATACATACATACATATATATAATATATGTACATTATTTGTATTATTTAATATGTGTATGTATGTATATTTAAATATTACACACAAAAAATACAACATCAAACGTTATTTTTGTGTTTTTCTCTTTAAATAAATTAATACATAAATTTTTTGCTAAATTTACATTTGGGCAATTCACAACAGGTGTTGTACATTGTATGTTGTATTGAAATACACAATACAATCATTTGTTGTGAACACTCAGTTGTATTTTCATATTGTAAAACGCTTTCTTTAGTAATTTTCGATCCAACGAGGAAAGATCGCTTCGTCGCTTCTGCTATTTTGTATAAGAGAAAACACTTGTCAGTGTTTGCTTTTTGGTCGTGAGATATACCCTGGAGTTTTAGTTACGTACCTCTTGCATTTTAATTTATAATGAAAAAAAAATGTTAAATGTTTTGGTTGGTACTGAAAGAGAAAATACATACTAAAAATATAAACATTAATTTTTATATAAATAAACTTATCGATGTATTTGCGTTATTTGCATTATTTGCCATATTTTATTTTATAATTATTTATGCTGATAATATTCTATGTATTTGTTTTTTCTTTTTCATAAAAACTGGCATTCACTTGGAACTGATATGTTATGATACAATATACAACATTGACTAAACATAGCAAATGAAGTTGGATCGTGTATCAGATTTTTCAGTGAAAATTATCAACAACAGTTTTACACTATTGTAAAGTGATACACGATACAGGAGAAAAAACGATACATTACCCATTGTGAATTGCCCAATTGTTTTTTTTTATTAACAACTAGGTATTTTAGCATTATTTGCTTTAGATGTTGGTGAATTTTTACTCCCTTTATATTAACTCGTAGTGTCTGCTTGTCGAAAAAATTTTGGATCGATTTTAACCACTTTCCCGTGACCCAATCGATCTGAAATTTTGCAGGCAGGCTTGTGGCAATGACAGAAATGATCTAACATATTTTTTTAGTGATGCCAAAACAATGGAAACTTTAAAATTTTTCTACCAGAGTTGATAAAAAAATGTACAAAGGGTTTGTTTTTGTTATATTATTACCATAACGACCACAAAAACAACAAGTCCAGCTATGAAAACAATGCAACATTTAGAATAACAACAAGAACAATATAGAAATATCATGTTTTTCATTTTTTTTTTACTTTTTCAGAGATTTCCCTGGACCTGTTCCACCGATTTTAATGATTTTTGAAGTAGAAATCTTTCCATGAATTTGGTGAATCATTCTCACTAAAAATGATCACTGTAGCTGCACTATTGAGGGCGTGATCGTGACAAGAACAACATAGAAAATTATTTTTTTTTCAAGACTTTTTTAGTTCTTCATTCAAATCTCGGGCCCTAATCGACCGATTTGGACGATTTTAAATAGCAAACTTCTCAGGATGTTAGTGAATCATTCTTATGTCAACGAGTACCCTAGCTGCCGGATTGATGCCGTCATCGTGATTTCCACAGACGGACAGACGGACATCGCTATATCAACTCCGGTTGTTATAAGGATCACAAATATATAAATTTTATGGGGTCCAAAATTTTTTTTCTAATTATTACAAACGGAATGACAAACTTATATATACCCTCTGCACACTGGAGTGGAGGGTATAACAACTCTACAACAGCAACAATGACAGTCATATGTTTTTCAAATAGGAAAAAACTGTTTATGTGTTAGTTTCGGTCATTCCCCAGTATGCATTGAAATATTATTTCTCCAATGTTGGAGAAAAGTTAAGTTCTTAAATTGATGTCAAATGTAATTCTCAACTTGGGTTGAACAATTTTTCTCCTTGTTTGCTTTCAACTTGACATCAAGTTGAGATTTAACATTTTTTCCAATCTTTGAGAAACATTTTTACTCTCAATTGGATATCCAACACTTTTCTCCACTTGAGACAAACATTTTTTCAACTTGAATACGATTTGTATTAAGTCTGAGATATTATTTAAATATGTCATAAATAATAAATTAAATTAAAAAATGCCAAAAAAGTACAAATAAATCATTGATATATTTTTAATTATTTTTGCTTTTTGTCGAATTTTTCAAAAAATGTACAACTAATTAATTCATTTATTTTTAATTCTAGATTTTAAAAAATGTACATAATATGTACATTTAATGTTAAATATGTACATAGTAATGTTAAATATATAATGAAATTAAATTGAAACATTAAAAAAAGTACATTGTTTTCATTTCTAAAATTAGTATAATATTTTTTAATATGGCAATTCCGTACCTTCCATTTGATACCGATTGGAAATATTTCTTTGCTATCAAGTTGAGAATCACAAATTTCTCAATTTGATAACTATGAAAATCGCCATATAAAAAATGTGCCTTTTAAGTTGAGAAGACTATATTCGAACTATTGAGGGCATTTGAGAATTAACGTTGGAGATTTGAGAAATGTATTTGATCTCAAATGCACCTCAAGTTGATAGCAAACAAAAATGTTTATTGGGACATTTATTGTAGGGTCGTTTGCACACACACAAAAAATAGAAAATAAATTGTCAATAAAGGTGCTATTACACGATGTGTTTTTTACATATGTACTGTCACTTTTTTTTATCCATATGAAATTCCTCATGTCTGTCAAAATTGTCTTTTACATACGATTCATAATTTTTGCTATCACACGTGCATATGTATTTACGTATGACATAAGCTCTAAATGTAAACAACAGCTGATTTAATTTGTGAATTTACAAAAATTTATTGTTAAAAAAAAGTTATATATTTTTTAATTGTTAATTAATATTAAACAATTTATTTTTCTTTCAATATTAATCTTCATAATTTACTCTGTTTTTCTTTCGCCACAATCAGTGTTGTATTCTCATATGATTGTCATACAAAAATAGAACCTGCTCTAATTGAAAAATGTACATGTGCCTTTCCTCATGTATTGTACATAAACAATGTTTCATATGTATCACACGATGTGTACAACTTTTGTTGTGGGAAAATTTGACAGTACATATGTAAAAAACACATCATGTAATAGCACCTTAAGCAAAGCAAGTGGCTTCGAAATTCGATGATGCCAGTTAATCATTTTTTGTTCACGCGGAATTTATAATTGGAGGAATTTTTTTCTCGAGAAATGTATTTTCCGTGAGAAAGAAATTCCTTGAGAATATTCATAATTGGGATGAATAACTTTTAATTGGAACTTTTTAGTCGGAATAAATCATAATTCTAGTTAGATATTGGTTAATATTTAATTAGAAAAAATATTGTGGTGGCATCTACGCAATTATTGAGGCAGTCACGGAAAAATTAAATGCAAGTCTGTTTTTTTTAATATAACAAAAATGGATTTTCCCTTTAACAAAATATGGCAGAATTCTTTATAAATGAAATGCAAAATGGAAAATCAATTTTGTGCTAATTCTTAACAAAATTAATAAAATATATATATGTATTATTATATTTATTAATATTTGTAATTTTATTTGACACAATTTCACACACAGTTTTACAGATCAACTGTTTTAATTAGAAAAAATATTGTGGTGGCATCTACGCAATTATTGAGGCAGTCACGGAAAAATTAAATGCAAGTCTGTTTTTTTTTAATATAACAAAAATGGATTTTCCCTTTAACAAAATATGGCAGAATTCTTTATAAATGAAATGCAAAATGGAAAATCAATTTTGTGCTAATTCTTAACAAAATTAATAATATATATATATATATATATATATATGTATTATTATATTTATTAATATTTGTAATTTTATTTGACACAATTTCACACACAGTTTTACAGATCAACTGTTTTCAACTGATTTAGAAGTTTTCTGTTTTTGAAACAGTAGTGCCAATTTGTAACATTTTGTGATGTAATGAAAATCGCAGAATAATAAGTTAATACACAATAAAAAATATTAAATTTTTAAGTTTTATATACATATTGCAATAAAAAAAACTTTGGTAAATTTACATTGAAGATGGTCAGAAATGAATGAGAAAAAATATATAGACATTTTAGAAAAGCACATTTAATGTTAAACTTTATGCACAAAATATATGGGTTTTTGTTGTTTCGAATTTAACTGTGGCTCTAAGTGAAAAGTTTTAGACCGATCGTATATTACATCTTGAGGATCCTCACCTAATATTTTCAAATATTTCAAATTCTTTTTAACTCATTTAACCTCATTACGAAAATAGTAAAACAGTAAATATAGAAAATCCACGCACCTCAAAAAATTGTTTTCTATGAAATAAATTAAAGACATTTCATATTATACAATTTTCTTTCAAAAATGTATCAATTATTGCAAATTTGAAATTTGACATATAGTATTTGTACATATATTTGTATAGATTTCGCAGTATGAAAAGAACTATTATTTCTTTATTTAGAATATATGTAAGTATTGCTCGCAAAAAAATGCAACATCATGAATGAAACACATAGACGACTGCTGGCAGCAGCATTTGTAGTCGTATAGTCAGCTACTTGATTTTTCTGAATACGACAGCAACATATAATACAAATGCATTTTTATTTAAATATACAATTACTTTTACTTATTTAAAATGCATTAGTACAACGTAAAAATAAATAAATTAGTTTAACGCCTTTTGATTATTAATGGAATTATAGCCTTTCATTTTGCGATTTTTTTTTTAAACAAAATAAAATATTTCATAGCACTAACTTCTTTTACATATTTTGTTATATTGTCAACACTATTTTTGTTTTGTAGGCAACAAAACACACTTGCAGTTTTTTTTTTCTATTTGAAGAACATATGACTGCCATTGTTGATGTTGTAGAGTTGTTTTTTTTTTGATTTTGTTTCGTTAACTCTTTTGTATTAAAGCACCTCCAATATATGTATCCATTTTAGTTTGCAAATTCAGTATATTTATAATTTATTACTTACAGCAAAAAATAATAGAAACAATTTTATCAGTTATGCTTACGAAACTATATAAATAGACTTGAAGTTGGCTGCAAAAGCAGTAGCCTGTGTAAAGAACAAGTTAGCGACATGTAACTGTTACGTAACGTGTCAGCCTTTTTTTCACATGAAAAGTATTGGGACGTTCCGGTTACGTTCGGTAACTGTTTTAAATGATTTTCATGTAAAAAAAAACAACTGACTCGTTACGGTTACGGTTAGAAAACATTGACCTTTTATATGTATTATAATGCTATGAATGCATTTATCTTTATTTTATTTTATTTATATATTCTTTTTTTTTGTATTGTATATTATTTTTTTTTATTATTACTATTTCATTTAATTATTTTTTTCTTTAAATAAATTAACACATAAAAATTTGTTTTTTAAATTATTGGTGAACTTTTACTCCCTTTATTTACTGCCTTTATATTAACTGGTAGTGTCTGCTTGTCGACAAAATTTTGGATCGATTTTTAGCCCCTTTCCCGTGAGCCAATCGATCTGAAATTTTGCATGCAGGCTCGTGGCAATGACAGAAATGATCTAACAAATTTTTTTAGTGATGCCAAAACAATGGAAACTTTTAAAATTTTCTACCAGAGTTCACAAAAAAAATGTACAAAGGGTTTGTTTTTATTATATTATTACCACAACGACCACAAAAACAACAAGTCCAGCTATGACAACAATGCAACATTTAGAATAACAACAGGAACAATATGGAAACATCATGTTTTTCATTTTTTTTTTAATTTTTCATAGATTTACCTGGACCTGTTCCACCGATTTTAATGATTTTTGAAGTAGAAATCTTCCCATGAATTCGGTGAATCATTCTCACTAAAAATTATCACCCTAGCTATCCTATTGAGGGCGTGATCGTGACAAGAACAACATAGAAAATTATATTTTTTCAAGACTTTTTTTAGTTCTTCATTCAAATCTCGGGCCCTAATCGACCGATTTGGACGATTTTAAATAGCAAACTTTTCAGGATGTTAATGAATCATTTTTTATGCCAACGAGCACCCTAGCTGCCCGATTGATGCCGTCATCGTGATTTCCACAGACGGACAGACGGACAGACGGACAGACGGACAGACGGACATCGCTATATCAACTCCGGTTGTTATAAGGATCACAAATATATATATTTTATGGGGTCCAAATTTTTTTTTCTAATTATTACAAACGGAATGACAAACTTATATATACCCTCTGCACACTGGAGTGGAGGGTATAATAATATTATTTTCATGAGTACATAACCAATGCGTTAAAAAAAATTTAATTGTGAAAATTTGAGACATACAACAATGATAGAACAAATCTATTTTTTTTTTTTTACATATGAATTTGCTTAACAGGAACCGATATAGTTATTTCTACATTATGAAATTTCGATTTTATAGCTCTTTTAAATTATATTAATGATTCACATTATATAATATCCAGTGATCCAAAGTCATAATGAAGCAAATCATTACTTAATACTTGACTTTAATTAATAACTCTTAATATAGATAGATCTAGCTAAAAAATTTTTATAAATTATAAAACCAGTCAAAATTACCAAAAATAAGCTCAAAGTAATTGTGGAAAACCTTATTATTTCAATGCAAAATAGGTCAAAAGTGCTGTTAGATTTGAAATTTGTCATTTATGTAAAAGGGTGAAGAACATTTTATAAGTTTATGACTATAAGCCACTATATATATATATATATATATATATATATATATATATATGAGTTTTTAGGTGGAACATATGCGTTCCATAACTTCGCCTCATTTCGCTCCACGATATTATACATCTACTTTCTGATGCTCGTTCTCAGTCTGTCGTTTTTCAGCTTCTAAAAATTAAAAAAATAAAAGTTTTTGGGGTTTTTATATGAAACGAAACTATTGAAACTTGTATAAAAAATGTAAATTTCAAATAAAAAAATAATAAAATACAAATAAAAGAAAAATATAGCAAAAATAATAAAGAAAAAGTTCTTGTACCAAAAAATGTTTATGGGCACGTTTTTTTGCATATAAAATTTGAATGAATCATGACTTTCGAGAAGGTGTTAGATATTCAAAATGCTTAGGAAACTTCAAAAACAAAATTTTTTAAAAACCATTTGACTACTAAATTTATTATTATTTTTCTTTAAAATTATCAAAAATTAATATTAAATATTAAACAAATATTTTATGAGCCGGAAATTAGCCCTTTTCGAAATTTACATTAGAATTTCGGTGGTTTTAACAGTAAAATGTCATTTGTATACCACGTAATTTATTGTAATACAAACATATGGAATATTTTATATATCAAGTTATATTTTTGGAATTTTAGATGAAATTAAGGCTTTTAAAAACTAATTTAAAAACTCGAGAAACAACATTTTTATAGATATTTACATATAACAGAACAGGAATCTAAGTTCGGTAGTAAATAAAAAAAAAAATATTTTCATATTTAGAAATATTGCAATAAATTTTAGCTATAAAAATATCGTAATAGCTCTGTTCATTTACTTTCCCAGTAAAAACCAGTAAAAACAGAAATTCATATAGTAAGAACAATTAGTTCTCAAAAACATAAATATCCAAAATAGTAAACGAACAGCAATTTGTAAGAATTTGCAAGTTCATAGAAACAGCTGATTGTAAACACATTTGAAAGTGAAGAAGTGAAAATCTAAATAAAAAAAAAGAAATATACCTTAACTAGAAGAATTTATTTTATTTAATATGTAAAAATATTCATTGAAACTAATATAATTACCTATTGCAGAAAGAAATTTGCAGATACACATATTTTTTTTGGCAGGAACCGGTTTTAAAAGATTCAAATTAATAAAACCTGGTTATATGAATATTTACTTACTTCTTCTATCGTCAATTTCCTCAGAATTATTATTTAAAATTTTGCAGAAAATAGAATTATAGTATTTTTGCTTTTTTTATTTGCTAATTCTTACTGGCAAAAATATATCTAGTAAAAATCTAGCAAGTTTTCTAAAAATGAACTGTCACTTTACGCTCTCGTTTGTTCTCTTTAACTGGGTTTTTGAAGTAAAAGAACAGGATACAGTAAATTTTGTGATAATTTATACAAATTATTACATATTATCACGTAAACGAACAGAGCTAATATGACAGCGATTTATTGTTGCACATTTTAAAATTTTTTATTTGAAATACATACTTACATATGTACATATATTGGAATGTGGCATATTTTAAAATTTTTAAAAATGATACAGTGAACAAAATAAAAAATTTGAACACGTTTGAAAATTGATTTCTTTATAAAGGGTCCACCATCTAACGTTTTTTTTTTCAACTAGTGCTTATTTCGTGAATGGTAACACTTAGCTCATGTCTGATTTGACAGATAATTAGTTTTATCCTTCCGCTGAACGAATATGGTTGTGTATACGCTTGAACAACGCTGGGAAATATTACGACATTACTTTGAAAATCATGGTAACCGTCAGCTCCGTATGTTCGTTATCTTGTTAAAAAAGTGAAAGAAACTGGCATCCTCATCGATAAACCAAAGTGTGGAAAGCCAAAAACAGTGCGTACACGCGAGAATATTGCTGCTGTGGCAGAAAGTGTGCGTGAAGCGCCATCAACATCAATTCACCGTCGTTCTCAAGAATTGAACATTTCGGAGGCATCATTGAGACGAATTTTGCATATAGACCTTGGTATGATGCCATACAAAGTCCAATTGGTTCAGGAGTTGAAGCCAACTGATCATCCAATGCGTTTTCGCTTCGCTAAGTGGGCCTGCGATCGACTTACAGAAGATGCCGATTTTGCCAAAAAAAAAATAATCTTTTCAGATGAAGCTCATTTTGATCTTGGCGGGTATGTAAACAAGCAAAATTGTCGCAATTGGGGCACAGAAAACCCGCACGCATACATTGAAAAGCCGATACACCCAAAACGAGTCACTCTTTGGTGCGGATTTTGGTCCAGAGCCATAATTGGGCTATTTTTCTTCGAAAATGAGCAAGGAGTGGCCGTTACAGTCAATGGCGATCGTTATCGGGCCATGTTGAACGAATTTTTGTTCACAAAAATTGAAGAGGAGGATATTGGCAACATTTGGTTTCAACAGGACGGCGCTACGTGCCACACAGCCGAAGCTACACTCGATGTTTTGCGCCCTGTTTTTGAAGATCGCATTATCAGCCGCAGAGCTGATGTCGTTTGGCTACTTCGGAGCTGCGATTTGACACCGTTGGACTATTATTTGTGGGGTGCCCTCAAAGATAAGTGTTACGCCAACAAGCCAGAGACAATTGACGCTTTAAAGGACAATATTCGTGAAGGCATTGGTGAAATACAGCAGCACACAATCGATAATGTGCTTAAAAATTGGACCGATCGTGTAGGCTACTGCATGGCCAGCCGAGGCAGCCATTTGATTGAAATTATTTTCCATTATTAACCGGAAGAATTGTACTTTCAAATAAAAAAAAGGAATTTGGGATAATATTCAGTAGATTTTTAAAGCATTTAAAAAAAAAAAAGTTATTTGGCGGACCCTTTATTTAGAAAATTATTCAATAGTTCTTATCGTTATGTAACGGTAATTTTATATACTTTAATAATCGTATTCGTGTTTTCATTTAATGCTGATAATCTTCACTTAACCTTTAAGGAACGAAAAAGGTAAAAAATGCTTTGCAAAAAATGTAACGATCATTATTACTGTTATTTTTTTTAAGTCCCATAGCAAAATTTTTAAACAAAAATTTGTAACTTTTATTTCAAATCATTATTTTTGTGGTAATTTTTGGGAACTGAAAAAAGCATTTGAAAGAAAATTAATAATAAAATTATGGGGAGAAAGAAACAAAATTCCTGATAGGGGTAGATTACGATACGCAGTATCGTCTTTTACGTCATAAAACAGGCGTTTAATAGTAAGTCTCTGGAAGGAACCAGTCGAAGCGGATACTCAAACTGATGGGATCAATGTTTTTCCATTGCTGAACAAAATCCTAAAAAATCAGCTTTATTTATTTCTAATTTCTAACTTAAGAAATGAACTTAAAAAGACTCTGCAGTCAAAAATCAAAATATAGAAAGACTTCCCATTGGCCCATGACTTTGATGGCTATGATAATGTATTTTAGGATAGTTATAATAATTAAAGACAAGTCTAAATTCAACATGTTTGATTCGGATGGCCGTTGGTTTATGTGAATAAAGGGATGTTTGAATCACCATAATGTTACACATACTGTTAAGCACGGTGAAGGAAGATAAAGATATTGACATGACATCGATTTATTTCCAGTTGGAAATCTACTTTTTGTTGAGGGAAACTTGAACAAAATAATTTCGTTTAATTAGCTGAAAAATCTCGTGTGAATGGTAATTTTGTGTTTGGCCAAGATAAAGAGCCTAACAACGCGATAAAAGTATTGTCTCACCCTCTCCAAAACTTGTCCATTCGTAGAAGGGCCAATACAGAAAATATTATTTATATATTTATTTATTTATAATTTTGTGTTGTTATATTAATTTTAAATATTTTTTGTTTAAAATGCTTTAGTCTCTAGTGACCCCTTGGAAAAATTGACAGATATACATACTTGAGGAACATATAAACTCTTTAAATTTCCGTTTTAAAACAGGGATAAATGAAACAGATGCAGGATTAAAATGTTGACAACAAATTTTTTATGAACTTTCATAGAGAACATTTCATATAGCAAATAGCAAGTTTACAAGTGAAAACTTGAAAATATGTTTCTCTTAGTGGACGAAGGGGCATGGATTAGAGTGTTATGGGTTCATTTGGAGTTTAAAACCTAGTTGTTGAACAAAACTGTTTACTTAAAAATTATTTGGTTCAATCAGTCGAAAAAATTTTATGTTTGTCCAAGATAATAATCCCAATCACTACGCCCATATTGCTAAGGAATGGCTATTGTATAACACCAATAAGGTATTGCCTCACTGTCTCTAAAACCCACATCTTAACCCATTTAAATGTTTAAATTCAAACTATTTTGTTGGTAAAGTTAAAGGATAGTTAAAAAGGCGTTAACTATATTTGAGGTTTTATAACTACACTAAAAAAAAAACTACAATGTTGTAAGAACAACTATCAATGCAATAAAAACAGCCAACAAAAACACTACAGCTCTTGGGAAGTTACGCTTGTTTTTATTTTCTTAAATATACATATATCTGGGAAATAATAAAAACGAAGTTACAAAAATAACGTCAACACTTAAACAAAAGTTTGTTTTATTATTATTTTCATTAAGTCAAAATAACTAAAAACAAGTAAGAGTGTTAAATTCGGCTGTGCCGACTCTTTGATACCCCCTACATGTGTGTTAAACTCAATATTACAACCAATGCGGGGTACGGCTACCACTTTAAATTTACTGCCGATAGATTTGAAAATAAATATTATTTGTTTAAAAAAGTGTTTTTTTTTTTTTGAAAACCCAACTTTAAAAGGAAGGGTCCTTCAAATTGTATTTATTTAAAAGGGTAGTATTAATTTTTATTTAATTTTTTAAGAAAAGTTACCTTTTTAAGATAATTCTTTTTTAATAAAAATGCACTTTTCGAAATAAGTACTTTTTAAGAACTGGTACTTTTTAAAAAAAGGTTAGTTTTTGGAAAAAGGGTACTTTTTAAAAAGGGCACTTTAAAAGAAGGGTGTTTTAAAGGTACTTTTTAAAATGGTTACAGTTACACAAAAAGTACTTTTAAGAAAATGGGTCTTTTAAATAACGGTACTTTTTTAATAAAGGGTACTTTATATAAAGAGGCACTTTTTAAAGAGGAACTTTTTAAAAAGGGAACTTTTTTAAAGAGTATCTTTTAATTAGAGTTTTTTTAAAAAAGGATAAAATAAAGTTTTTTAAAGGCGCTTTTTTACTTGTTAAAAGAGGTACTTTTAAAAAGGGAAGTTTTTTGAAAAAGGGTGATTTTTTAAAAAAAGCTACTTTTTAAAGAAACGGTACTTTGTAAAACAAAGAGTACATTTTACAAAAAAATTGTTTTTTTTTTTAAAGATACTTTTTTTAAAATAAGGTACTTTTCACAAAAAATTTAATTTTCAAGAATAATACTTTTTCTAACGGCACTTTAATAAAAGGTATTTAAAAAAAAAAAAACTTTTTTAAAAGGTTTAATTTTTTAAGAAAATGTACTTTTTTAAGAAAAATAACTTTCCAAAAATTTACCTTTGGAGAAGAGGTACCTTTTAAGCTAAGGCATTTAAAAAAAATGTTTTTTGCGGATTAGATTTTTTCTTTCATATTGACGATTTTCTTTATTTAAAAAAATAAACACATCTACAATAACTAGAACAATAAGAAGAATAGCAACAGATACATATCTTAAGAAAAACAACGAACACATTGGACATTTTTTTCAATAATTTTTTCACATTTTCATTCACATCTCGTTACCCTTTGGACCGATTTTGGTGATTTTAAATAGCAACTCCTTCGGGATACTAATAAACGATTTTGTGCAAAAACTAAAAGTCTGGCTTAATTATTAAGGGTGTGATCGTGATTCCCACAGAAAGACGGGCATCGGTAAATCAACTTCCCTTGTTATATGGATCAAGAAAATATATGGTGTTGGGGTCTCCGGAATTATTTCGAAGCGTTACAAACGTAATGGCAAATCAATATACCCTCTCCACAGTGGTGTTCATGCTATAAAAACTGTTACTATCTAAAAATAGTTATTTTACATTTTCTCATAGTAAAATAACTACAATTATAGAAATAATTAGCAACTATCGTAAAACATACGAATGACATACATGTAGTTATTATAAAAGTTTTCTGGGTGTATGAGCATTTATGAACACAAAATTGAGAGAATTTAATTTTTCTAGTAAAGACACTTAACAAAAAAAAAACTCACTTCTACATGGAGTTAATTTCCTTCAGACTACACAACAAGACTTGACCATTCGCAGCCGAATAAACTCCTAGCCATTCGAGAAGCTATATTTTTTTAAATATTATTTTATTTATTTTTCTGTTTAAGGTATTTTAGTTTTTTTGCTTATAAAAAATGGGTTGTTTTAATTTTTGTAATTTTTTGTTTTTTTTTTTTTTTAATTGTATATTAAATAGTATGTATTATTTAATGGGTAGATCCTAACCTCAAATTTAATGAGTAATTAATCTGCTTTAATTTCATACTTTGTAAACTGTAGCTCGTTTATTTGAACTTAGTAAGATTAAGAATGATGATTAGTAAGATTTATAGTTTACACTTAAAAATATAAAGAATTATTTATTTATAGAAATAAAAATTTAATTCTAATTCGTACATAAAATTTATTTAATAGACTTCGGATATCGTAATTTACAAATGGACTATTTTTTTCTATTATTTGAAGTCTTACTTCAGATCAAATTTAAGTCGCCTAACAAAAAACTGTGTTATATTTTTTTTGTTTTAAACTTTAACGCTTTTACATCACACCCAACAACATAATTCTCTTCTTTTAACTAAAGAGATTTAAATCCAGTCGAAATAAGTTTAAGTATTCAGAACTACAGGAAATATATATATTTTAGAACAAAAATTTCATTAAATTATGAAATATATTTTGTAGTTTATGCAAAATATTGTGTGGGTGTTTTAATACTAAAGTCTATAAAATATTGTATTTGCAACAATATTACTCATAAGCACTTACAAGTGTCAATAATTAATCTAATTAGGACATTATTCTAATAAGATTAGCAATTCTCAATATTAATTTTCCAATATATGTATATTGAAAATTTTCATGCGTTGGATGAATAGAATTACTGAGGGTTGCTGGAAGATTTTAAGTTTCAAGAAAAGTAAATTCTAAAAATAACACCATCCAACAAATTTGGAGTTTTGGATTGTGGGCGATATCTCCAAAGTGTGAGTACGTCTCATTTTGTGGTATTTTAATGTTTTTTTATATCCCACACACCAGTGAGCAGGGGCACATATAATTTTGTCATTCCGTTTTTAATAATTAGAAAAAAAATTTGGACCCCATAAAATGTACATATCCTTATAACAAGCGGAGTTGATATAGCGATGTCCGTCTGTCCGTCTATGGAATTCACTACCACGCCTTCAATAGGTCATCTGGGTTACTGTTTTTAATGAAAGTAACTCAATATGTACTTAAAAGCAAAATATGCAAAAATGTGCAACAACAAAACCGATGCCGTATCGTTGGAAATACTTTGATTCTAAAAAGTATTGCATCGAAATTGATGATATTCCAAAAATTTGGTCTTAATGTGGTGAAATATGGAATCGGGGTGTAGTTAAGTCCCAAATATATAAAAAATGATTTTTTAGGTTACAATTTTAATGAATTTCGATTTAAAGTTTTAAGCACTTATAGAAAAGTATAGTCTAATCCCAAAGGCTGGATATTAAAAAATTGTATACAACTGAATTATTTAAAAAGGAATTGTAACCAAAATTTTTAATACTTTGCTTAGTTTTATCATTTATACAAACTAGCAGATTCCAGCGGTCGAAATTCGAGTGCAATTCCTAGGCAACTTTATTTTTCAACTTAGCCAATTCATAAACCAACACTTTTTTGGTTTATTATTATTGTGAACGAAGATAACAAACTCATTAACAAACACATTAACAAATTTAATAAACACACACATAGCATATGTGTAATTTTATGTAAGTGTTAGTAGCAATTTTAAATGCAATTTACTCAAAATAAAGGTAAAAATTAAAAAATCTGTAAATCTGGAAAACAGCTAAAAAGAAATACCTTTCAAATAATATACGATTGATCAAAATCGGGATAAAATGGTAGAATAAAACATCGGTCACAAGCCTATTAATATTATAGATACAAATACAGATAAAAAAATCAATTCCTGTCCGTATGTAGATTAGAGACTCATGAACTGTTTTATACCCTATACCACTATGCCATTGAATTTTTGCATGTTCAGACCTAGTCTCCATACAAATGACCCCTGTGAGAACAACTTAAATTTCGTTCAAATTTAGTTTTTGTATAATCAGTAGTCGAAAAATAAACTATATAGGTCTTAGTCATAGCCCCCTTATAAAGCTGCTTCCCGATCTTCACATAAGCCTATCAAAAACAAAAATATTGCACATATTTTTCTCAAATTTGACCAATTTTTTGACCTAGTCTCCATATAAATATAACATCTGATATGAACTTTTTCAAAACTGCAGGCAAACAAATTCCATACAGATTTGGTTGTTGCTTATTTTATATACCTAATTGGTTGGGCCATATCGCATAGTCAGTCTAGACCGACTGTAATTTTCTAACTTCTTTTTCTTGAAATTTTGTGTTATGGTTTATGGAAGGTTTAAGGTGTGGTTTGTTAGATTAAATAAATATTTATCATCTAATATTTGGATATCTATGAAAGATAGAGCCTTGAAATTTTGTGCTAGTAAATTTGTTATAAATATACATTGCTGATATAAAAATAGACGGAATCAGGTTTGTCGACATGTTATTTCCCTGCTATGCAAAGTAAATATTTATCATTTAATATTTGAGATGTTTAAAAGCGAGAGTCTTGAAATTTTGTGCTATTAAATTTGTTGTAAATCTACATTGTTGAGTCAATAATTGGTGAAATCAGATTAATGGTCGTGATACTTACTATAGCAGATACTTACGATTACTTACTTATCATTATAGTAATGACGAAAGTCTTGCTTAGTCCCGTTAAAAATGAGCGGGATTGAACTAGAGGACAGGGCATTTCCCGTACAAAGTCAACATCCTTTACAAAGTCAGGAAATTTTTGTATATGTTGAGTAGCTATAAATCTTAAAGTAGAGTCAAAAGTGGGCGGGATCGGATTAGGGGCTTGGCACCTCTCTTCCATGCAAAGTAAAATATGATAGCGAGTGCCTTGTATGACTCAGGGGCTTCTTAATGTGACCACTAGGGTCAAATAAGAGTGAGACCTGAGGCAGCTGTCTAAAAACGAGCTCACGTGGGTGCTTTGTAGTAGATGGGCCTGGCAGTTCTCATAAAGAATGAATATATAATATCATTTATGTCTAATTAAAATATTTTTAATGTCAGTGCGAAACTAGTTTTGTTTAAATCCATGTAAAAACTATTTCATTTACTACCGAATTCAATTCGTTGGGATCCGCTAGTTGGGTTATAAATCGTACCATCTGAATACTTTGTTTATGTTTGTTTATAAAATAAATATATATATATATATATATATATAAATATTTTTTTATTTATTTTTTTCTAATTAAACAGTTTTAAATATTTGTTTTTTTTTCTTTTTTTTTTTTGTTTAAAGAGTCTATAAAAATTAGAAATAAATTTTTTAAATTGAAATTTTTTTTGTATTACATAACTTAAGGAAATTTAAAAAAACATCTGTTCCTTCAACCAAAAATAATTTCTTAAGAGCTTAATAAACGATTAAGTGCAGAGAAGAGAAATTAGTTTGTATAATAGCATTTTTAGCATTTGATTAATTAATTTTTAAAATCAACTGTTTTTTTTTTAATTGATAATTAAATATTATAATAAATATGAAAATCTTCAAAAACACATTAAAAACTTTGCTTTGTTATTCTAATAAAAAGGCAGCTGTTTGACGCAGTGTGTTAACAGGTGTTTTGTTTTTCTTGAAATTTTCATTAAAATACTCTCGTACCTTGGAATCGTTTCTATTATATGTATGTATGTGTATGTTTGCATATGTGTGTGGAAAAATGAACGTAGTAGTATGAGTACACAAGTCTAGTGTCCACCGGTGGAATAATAATAAATAAAAACAACTGTGAAAAAACGTGGGCCTCACGTTGTCAAGAATTCAGAATTTTACTTATAATATATATATATCCATATATATATATATATATATCTATATATATAAAGCTTTAAAATACATATTTTTGATAGTAATAGATTATAAATTATGAATAAATTATTTACAAACACACGCGTTTTAGGAATTTTTAATGAAAATAAATTTTTCAAATTTAATATTGTTTATTTTCTGTTTTTTTTTTTTTAATTTTTTGCAAGCGGGCTATAGATGGTGGTATAATGATTTACATGTATATGAATTTGAGACCGAATTTTGTGGCCAAAATTTTTTAATATTTTATTTTATTTTATTTGCTAAATCTCTTCAGACGAGCCTTTTTTTAGGTTTTGAATTAGAAAATATCCACTGTGGCGAATGCGATAGCACTTCGTAGCCAAATTTATGCAATTTTAGCATGGCGACTACATACATGTGCATTAAGGCATTTTACCAAACTTCATATTTTGGATAAAATCGGTTTTTGCGACCCCATACCGATCTTTTTAAAAAGTCCTCAAAACTCTTATGGAAATCATCGTTGAATTGATCCAATAAGTTGGCGGTTATTTGCTTTCCCCTTTGAAGGTAATAAATAAATTTGGATTATCCCGCGTACATTCCAAAAAAAAATTTGTCATGAACTTGTTGGCCGATAAGCCCTCCTTAGACTACTTCGGTTGGCCGTTTTGCCCGAAGAAAGCAATAGTTTAGACAGCTGCTTGATCTCCGGTGTATTCTAAAGGATTCACGTTTCATTTATTGTTATAAAACGAAACTGTTACTTGATTCAGCTGATGGTCAATTGAGAATAAACGGGACCCATTTTGGGAACAGCTTTCTAAAATCCAACTGATAATTTAAAATCGAAATCACAGAGCCATCTGACATGTCCATGACATCAAAAATCTCGTTCACTTTCACTCTCCGATCGTCCAATACCGTATCATGAATTTGTATGGCATTTTCGAATGAAGAGTTCTTAATTGGCCGACGTTCGAGCGTCACAACGCTGTATCGTTTCAGTCTTACTCAACAATTGTAAATTCTATAGTCAAAAAATTTTTTTTGCAATAATTTTTTTTTTTTGCAATATATTTTTTTTATCATCGCCATGAGTTTGCCTGCAAAGTTTCAGCTCGATTGGATTACGGAAAAATATAATTTGTTTATAAAGTTTATAAATATAATTTTATATTTCTTGTTTTCATCGGTTTTTCATAGTTGTCTCGAAGTTTTTATTATTATTTATTTAACATTAATTAAGAAGCACTTTTTTATATTTTTTTTTTATTTTTAAAAATTTTAAATTTTTGCAAAAATTTTTTACATTTTCTTTTATTCAATTTCTTTATAAATATTTATACCCTACACCACTATGTGGTTTGGGTATAATGACTTTGTGCTGCTGTTCGTAACTACCAAAAATATTTGACCTTGACCCATCTTTTATTATACCGATCGGCTCAGATTCACTTTCTGAGTCAATTTAGCGCTGTCCGTCCGTCCGTCTGTGTGTCCATGTAAACCTTTTAGTCAAACTACAGGTCATCAATATGAATATATTTTGACGAAATTTGGTATATAAGCATTTATCTGCCATAGGATAAACGGTATTGAAATTAGTAAAAATCGGTCCACGTTCAGACCTAGTCCCCATACAAGTGACTCCTATGAAATCGACATAAATTTCCATAAGATCCAAATTATCATATAGATCTCAGTCAAATTGGGTTTGCATGTGTTTTATATCCATCAATCAGTAGTCCAAATAAAATCCCTATAGGACAATTCTTAGTCATAGGCCCCATATAGAGCTGCTTCACTTAAATCTATCAAAAACAAAAATGTTGCACAGATTTTTCTCAAACTTGGTTTGTCTATATTTTTTCAAAATATAAGTGACTTTACCAAATGTGGTCAGGATCGGTCCATTTTTCGACCTAGGCCCCATATATCATATCTGCAGCCAAAAAAATTAATAACAATGCAACTCAAATTTGGTCTATTCTTCTTTTCTATATCAAATTAGTTGGACCGAAGAGATAGGACCTCTAAACCATGGCATAGGGTATCGCATAGTCGGTCTAGACCGGCTATAATTTTCTTACTTTTTTTTCTTATGAAACTGTTATTAAACAGTTTTTAAATACGTCCTAAATTTTTATTGCTGTAAAATATATTGAAATTTTAAATTAATTAAATAAATTTTAATATTTTCTTTAAATTGATTGCAAAAATTGTATGTTTTTTTTTTGCTTAAATTTTATTTACTTTTTTTTCAATTTATTATATTATTATTTTATCCCAACAGTTCTTTATATTTGTCCTGAATTTTTGTATGAAAAATGTATTTCTTATGATTTTTAGACATAAAATATTTCATTTAATAATTATCGATATTTTTTTTATGGATTTAATTTTACAAAATTTTATTTATTTTTTTATTCAATTTCCTTAAAACTCGAAGTACTAAATATTTGATATTTATGTTTTTTTTTTTTAATTTTGTTTTTATTAAAAAGTTTGAAAAGTTGCTATAAAAATAGAGAGTTTCTTTAAAATTAATTGCAAAGATATTTTAATATAATTTAGTTCTTTTAATTTTTGTTTTTATCAGATTTCCGAATAAATCCAAATTTTTATTGTACTTATTTTTAATTAAATTTCCTTACAGATCTTATTCTTTGTTTTTTATGTTTTGTTTGTAAAGTATATATATAAATTATTTTAAATTATTTTTTCTTTTTAAACAGTTTTAAATATTTGTCCTAAATTGTTATAGCAATATATATAAAAAATTTATTTGACATTAATTAAGAAAACCATTTGCTTATTATTAGGTTTTATTGAAATTTCCCTATAAATCGTCAACAAATATACCCATATATTTTTTTTTTATAATTTTTCTTATCAAACTTTATTGCTCTATGAATTAACTAGATGTAACCCGGTGTGCTTCGCTGCCCCAAATTTTAAATCTTTGTAAAATTTTTACTATTTTTATTATATTTTTTTATTATGTACTTTCCATCATTGCAGGATAAATTGCATTAAATTATTCTGGAAAACGGTTTAATAAGAAAATTTATGTAGATTTATTAAATACTTTATAAATAACAGAGCATTAATATTTTTTTCTTTTTATATTTGAAATACAAAAAGTAATAAATACAAATTGAGTTTTTACGGAAAACCCCCCTATGGGGACTATAAACCATCAATTTGAGTTATCTGCACTGAAAAATTTCGTACATATACATAAAATGGTGTTGGCCGATCGGAGAGCGTAAGTGCACGATATTGTTGATGCCAGAGGTACAATCAGATAGCTAAGTGATTTCCTTTCAAATCATATACTTTGATTTTTAATGTTTTGTTTATAAATTATATGTATGTATTTGCATGTATTTTCTTATTTTTTTCTTATTCAACAATCATAAATTTATATTTTATTAATTAAGCACAATATTTTATAATATATATTATTTAATATTTCCATTTTTAATATTTTATTTTTAAATTATCTATAAATTATATAAGTTTGAATTTTTTTGTACCGATTTTTTTCTTTATTTTATTTTTTTACTTGCTACAAAAAATATAGTGAAATTAAAATTAATAAAATAGAGTTCAATATTTTCTTTTAATTTTTTGCAAAAAATTTAGTTTTTATTATAAAATTTCCTTATAAATAGTCTATAAATTATGAAAAAGTTTTGTTTTTATTTGCCACAAGCCCTTTATTTGTATAAATATATTTCAATTTTAAATCAAAAACTTTTATTATTTTTTTGTTAAGTAGTCTGTCAATAATAAAAAAATATATATGTTTTTATTATATTTTCTTAGTAAAAAGTTTTTAATATTTGTCCTAAATTTTTATATCTATAAAATATATAATATATAGTTTCCAAATTATATCTAAATTTTAAATATTTTCTTTTAAATATTTGAATTGTTTTAATTTTTGCAAAAGTTTTATTATTTCTATACCCTACTTCTATAAACTATACTTTTAATTTTTATTAAACCGATGGATTAGAATCTCTTTCTGAACTGATTTAACAATGTTCGTTCGCCCATATGTTTGTCTCTGTGTCGCTTTAAAACTTGTTGTCAAACTACAGTTTGCAAATATAAATATATTTTTATGAGAATCAATGAAATTTTCAAATTTATCCCCCACAAGATCCTTATTATCATAAAGATCTCTGTCAAATTTGGTATATGTATATTTATTACACCCACGAAAAAGTACTCCTAGAAAAAAAACCTGTGGGACCATTCTTGGACATAATCCCCATATAAAGTTGTTTTTCGCTTTTCATTTAAATCTATCAAAGCACACATTTTATTTTGCACAGATTTTTTCCAAATTTAGTTTATTTATGTTTATGAGAAAAATAAGTTACTTTGCTAAATATGAACTTGATTGGTCCATTTTGCGACATAGTCCTCATACGAAAATAGCTTCAGATATGAACTTTTTGCTGCCTGCGGCTTCAAAATTATAATAATTCCTATCAAATTATGTTAATGCATATTTTCTCGTATATCCTATAAGTTAGACTTACGACTTCTTATCCAAAACCAGGGTATGGGGTATCGTATAGTCGGTCTACACCAATTATAATTTTTATTATAAGTCTTTATAAATTGAACTACTAGAATCTTTGTTTTGTTTCAATATTTTTTCTTATAAAACAGTTTTTAATATTTGTCCTAATTTTTAATTGCAATATAAATAAAGAGTTGATTTTGTTATAGTTTTAATATAGTTTTTATGCATGTGTGTGTATGGCTGCACGTATTTTAAGATTTTCCATAATATTTTTATAATTTATTGTTTTCATAATTTTTGATTTTACGTTTCGTGTGGGAGTGTATATAAATAATATTTTTGATTTTATTTGATAATTTCCATTTTGTTTTTGAGAGCTCAAAATATATAGATTTTCTTTTGGTATATATTTGTATGTACTCAGTATGTATGCAGTATATATAGATGAGTAAAAAAATACTTATATTTGTATACATAGTCAGAAGCGTAGAAATTTTCAGAATATAAATTTTTATTTTAGGATGATTAACATATTTAGTGAAATGTGGTTGTCATTAATTATTTATTTGCACAGGCTGTAAAATCTAGGTTTAACTAGAATAATCAAATCTACCAAATCTGAAGCCTAGCTTTTTAAAAAATGTTACTGTTTCTCTACGTCTGTACATATTCCCGCTATTAATTGTGAGCAATTGTGGTGAGTTTTACATTCATAATAGTTTTTAAAAAAAGTAAAAATTTTAGATAAAATCATAGAAGAATCAATTGGTCTAATCAAACTCTATTAATCTGTCCAAAATGTATGTGTAAATGGCAGTCAATGCCAGTTTAAATTCACAATTACCTAATCTTGTGGTAGAAATTTGTCTTAGAGTTTAATATTAATGTAAAATTCAGTATGGGTCTTTCCGCCATTATAGGAAAAAAATTTTATAATTTTGATATTTTACTTAGAGTTTTTTTGGTATCAAAACATTCACGGAAACTATTAGAAGCTGCTTATTAAGATAAAAATATAAGAAAAATTTTACAAAGATTCTATAAAAACTTATAATTCACAAATAATTGAATTTAGTTTTAATATGTATAATAAACATTTTTTTTTTTTTTTTGGAAAACACCCAACGGGGCCTATAAACCACCAATATCAATGATAAAAAGTGATTTACTTAGTTTCGTTGTTACGCTCGAATGTTCTGGTCGGCCAATTAAGGTCTCTACACCCGAAAATGTCATACAAATCCACGATATGGTGTTGGCCGATCGGACAGAGTAAGTGCATGAGATTGTAGGTGTCATAGGTATATTAGACGGTTGAGTGAATTTAATTTTAAATGATCACTTAAAAAGCTTTCCGCAAGAAAGATGGTGCGTTCGCTCACAATTCGTCATAAACGCTATCGTGTGACAATTTTAGGGGAGTGCTTGACGTTGTCCAATCACAATACAGATGAACAGTTGCGACATTTGATTGAGTAGTCTGAACAATTGCTTTTTCCGAATGAATCGGCGCTGAAGAAGGCAGAATATGTTCGGCATAATCCAAAATATATATTTTTTTTTATGTTTTATTTATTGAACCTTCACTTTTTATATTATGTGAACTAACAATAATTTTTCAAATCTTAAAACTAATACATAATAAAATATCCAGCCATTGCCAGACAATAAATAAATTGCTCAATTGGTCTAGACCGACTAAACGATACCCTACCCTATACCATGAGTTTAGAGACCCTATCTCTTAGATCAACCTATTTGGATATATACATAGTTATTAATTTTTTTGGCTGCAGATATGAAAAAGTTCATATCGGATGCTATATTTGTATGGGGACTAGGTTGAAAAATGGACCGATTCTGATCATATTTGATAAAGTCACTTATATTTTTCAAAAACATTTACAAACCAAATTTGAGAAAAATCTTTGCAATATTTTTTTTTTTTCGATAGAGTTAAGTGAAGATAGGGAAGCAGCTCTATATGGGGCTATGACTAAAAATTGTCCTATAGGGTTTATTTTTGGACTAATGATAAATGGATATTATGAACATACACAAACCCAGTTTGACCGAGATCTATAGCATAATTTGGATTTTATGACAATTTAAGTATTCATAGGGGTCGTTTGTATAGGGACTATGTCGGAACATACACCGATTTTCACCAATTTCAATACGGTTCATGCTATAGCCGATAGAAGCTCATACACCAAATTTCATCAAAATATATTCGTATTTCCAACCTGTAGTTTGATTAAAAAATTTACATAGGCACACAGACGGACAGACGGACGGACGGACATCGCTAAATCGGCTCAGAAAGTGATTCCAAGTCGATCGGTATACTAAAAGATGGGTCTAGGGCAAATATTTTTGGTAGTCATAAACAACATCACAAAGTCATTATACCCTGACCACATTATGACCTTCAAAAGACAAACACAATAAACGTTGTCAACTTAAGTCGATTTAAAATAGAAAACGACCGCATTTGGCCAAGAACGAGGTGCTAAAAATAAAAATTCTATATTTCTCAAGGTGGAACCTCAATAACTTGAGAAATATACAATATTAGTACATAAATTGTTAGCAAGGCCTTCAAAATACATTTTACTTGACACCAATGAGGTTATATACATAAAAATTTCAAAAAGATTTAAACATATCGCATAACTACTGGGCCTCGGAGAAGATTTTTGGTTCCAACATGATAATGATCCAAGGTTAAGATATAGTTGCTCTTCAATAGCAACGAACAATTGAAATCATCACTCTAATCACCCGAACTTAAACCTGCACAGCATTTGCGGATTTACTGGAGCGCAGAATCTATCGGTATTAAATTACCTCAAAAGAAATTCTGAAAAGCGGTATTTTGGATGAGTGGGGGTAAAATAAATAAAGATGATATTTTAAAGTTGGTTAAGTCGTCCCCATATATAACAGTTTTCCGATATCTATAATATTAAGAGGCTAGGCGATTTCTTGTGACCGATGTTTTGTTCTACCGTTTTATCCCGATTTTGACCAAATATATTATTTGAAAGGTATTTCTTTTTAACCGTTCTGCGGATTTACAGATTTTTAAATTTTTTCCTTTATTTTGAGTAAATTGCATTTAAAGTTGCTACTAACATATACATAAAATTATACAATGCTATGTGTGTTTTATTAAATTTGTTAATGAGTTTGTTATCTTCATTCACATTAATAATGCACCATAAAAGTATTGGTTTGTGAACTGCCTAAGTTGAAAAATAAAGTTGCCTAAAAATTGCACTCGAATTTCGAGCGCTGGAATCTGCTAGTTCACTTAAATACATCTTAAGGCCCATTTACATGATACCACTCAGTCGTATGATTTTTCGAAATAAAAATCCGATGAAATTCATCGGACTGTCATAAAGTCGTACCGACATTATTTCTGCATACTTAGGCCATTTACACCATAACACTCAAGTCTTATGAAAACAACTGTTTAGAATAATAAGCAAATTTAATTTGAAATTTATATTTTATTTTCACTTTCTTTGTTTTTGTTTACCATTTTTTTAATATTACCAAAAAAAAAACAACTCTGGTCCGATGAAAATGGCAAGTTTTTAGAAATGTTTCAAAAACCATCGGACTTCGAAAATGAAATCCTACAGACTGTCAATTTCATAACAAAAGCTTTTTACATCATACGACTTTTTCATAATACTCGAATTTCTGACAGATCGTATTACAAAGTGTGATAGTGTAAACTGGCCTTTAGGACCTTATTACACAACACATTTTATTTAATTTGTGGATGTCTTTGGAATACATAAGTTACCACATTAAATACGATTCCGATCGGACCATTTTTGGTTCTCCTCCCCGCATAATAAACTCCATATCGGTTGACATTTTTAAAGGCATGAAATTCTTGGAACTTCTTTCCACAAAAAAGTCTTCGAGATCTAATAGTGAATTAGTTTTCCTTTTCACCCCCCCCCCCCCTTTTTAACAGGCCCCATTTCGAAAATATATTTATAACAATCATGTTGGTATAATATTTCATACATTTATAAGTACTCGTATATTTTATCCATTCTGTTTTTAGTTTTCGTATGTCGCAACTTGAAATTTCCGTACTGAAAATAAATAAATTTTGTTATAAAAAAAATAAATAAATAAAACATCAACACAGTCAATTGATTTTAGTCTTAACACATGTTCGAACCATTTTAATTTTTGTTTTTTTCTAAACATTTGGGGTGAGATTCTGCTAGACAACCCAAAAACATACAACATACAAATACAATAGACAACATTAAGTTGCAAACATTATATACGTACGTACGGATATCAGACTCTGACTGCATAACGAATTGCTAAATTTTGAATTTGGATTTGCTAAAATGCGTTGTAAAAATCTATGAATATAAAATATGAGGGTGGTTGGTTCATTATCTTTACACAGATGCCACAGCAGGACAAGTGGGGATAAATGGAATAAAAAAAGAAAAAAAAATTGATTTAAATGATAAGGGAAATTTTCTTCAGCTGTATGCTTAAATACGAAATGAAATGTGTAACTAATATTATGTGCACGGCTTAAATACAAAAAGCTAAAACTTAATGGCACGTTAAGTTTTTATGGATCCACATTTTAAGTTTCCGTTTCTCAAGTATCTTCAACTTTAGCTAAGGAAATCTAATAAATATACCAAAAAAAGGGCGTACATTAGATTTATGTTAAACTAAGAATGAAATGCGTTTGCTTGTACATTCACGAAAGTCTTGTCGGCCTTGTTATAATATGATTGATTTAGATTTATGATGCTGTTAAAAACAAGCCCAAATACCGAACAACAGCAAAAACTAAGGGGAACAAGAATCCAAGAAAACAAATAAATTCTTTCATTAGATAGCAAAGCTGGAAAACAAAACAACTTCTTTGTACAATCTTACAAGAATTACGGAGATACAAATATTTACTATTATTTTCCTCAAAGATTTTACAAAAAAAAAATTGTATGGTTGAAATAAAAAAAATATGTTATTTAATTTTTTTTTTAGAATTTAGTTTTTTAATTCCCAAATGTTTGGCCACCAGTTAAGCATTACTAATTAATGCTACTGTGCTGATATGGTTTTAATTTTCAAACAACATAACAACAAAAACCTATTTTATTGCTCCAGTCTCTCTTTTTTTTTTGTGAGTGTATACAGTGCAGCGATATTGTATGGCCTGTCTGGTTTTCGGGTATGTAGTTATGCTTGGGTATGTTTAAAAAAATGTTTTTTCATTTTTTTTTTTTTTTTTTTAGAGTTTACTGTGTAGATCAATCAACAATAAACCCCATTTTTTTTTGTTTATTTTTTCTTTCTTTGTACTCGTACTACATACATTTTATTTATTTGTTATTGTATGGCTTTCATTGCTTAATAAAAACATAAAAAAAATAAAAAAAAATTTATCAAAATAAAACAAAATCACATTTATATAAACATATATATTTTTTTAGCTTTTTAATTATATAAATCTGCTAAATACAGATATATAAAATTGTACTACAATTTATTCGATTGTCAATCTTAATTTATTTATTTATTAAATATTACAGAATTTTCCCGTATGTATATACATATGTACTTATTAAAACAAATTTTTATCTTTGCTGTTTACTAAAGGAGCCATTATGGCTGAAATTATGGGAAAAAAATATATTTTCGTAATATTTCGTTATTATTGTTTTATATTATTTACTTAAAATGTTAGCACATCAAGATAAAAATAACTAGTCATATGGTTAAACAGAAAAGTATTATAAATAATATTAGTAATATAAATAATGTCAGCTGGATTTTACTCATTTCAAATTAAAAGAATACACGTTTTTATGCAAGTGAAGATAACTTCGTTTAAATGGGAAAACTGCAGAGAAAATTTTATTATTTTTTAATACAAATTAATTTAAAAGTTGTAGTATGAAGTTCATGTTAGCTGCTGATTAGTTTTTGAGTAAATTGACTTGTCTAACAGAGTAAATAAGTAGTTTACGATAATTTTTTTTTATTTAAAAAAAAAAAAAGTTTGGAAAATGTTTCCCATACTTCATTAAAAGTAACAATTTCCTAAACAAACAAAAAATTGAAGAAACGTATTTTTTTGACTTAGCGATTATTAAATCAAGAAAATTTACAAAATACAATGATGAATTTTTTATTACAATTACGAATTATTTGTTTAAAATTTCGTTTAACGAAACTTAGTCAAATAAAGAATCTTAATCATAACAAAAAATTTCCAGATAATTCGATTAAAGAAATTTTAGTCAAATCAAAAAAAAATTGGTTTAATAGTTGAATTAGCTAATTATGTCCAGTTCTTTTTGTAAAATAGCGAATTTTAATATAACAAAATTTTCAAACATAATATTTATCTAATTCGAATAGCGGATTTTAGTACCAGTTATGGTCAGATAATAAAATTTAAATAATTTAAATTAATTTAAATTTTAGTCAAAAAAAAAGGTCAAAGGTTCGCTTAAGATACCTAGTTCGTAGCCCAAAAGTTCGATGAGCAAATTTTAGTACCAGTTTGGTCAAATAAAAAATGTTAATTAATTTAATTTAATTTCAATTTTAGTCAAATAATAATTTTTAGTTATGTAGCGAAATTTGGTTCAAAAGTTCGATAAGAGAATTTTAGTTAAATATGGAAAGTTAAACAACGTATTGTTAAATTATGAATTTAAAGTCCCCAAAGTTCGATTAGCGAATTTTAAGCCAATTTTAAATACCAAATTTTCAAAAATTCTATAAGAGAATTTTTAGTCGCATAATGTATTATTAGTTAAAAAGTTCTATCAGCTAATTAGTTGAAACCCGAAATTTAAGTCAAGGAATTTCCCTGTATTCGATTAATATTACTTTAGTTAAATTACAAATTTATTTATTCAAACTAGTGTTCGCCCAGTGGTTGAAATTCAACCATTATTGAGAGAGAAAGAGAGATCATTGCTTAACTGGTTTTACCTATTTTAGACACAAAAATGTAGAAAAAAAATACATTCTGCACTGCTCCTATTGACAGTCTATTCAACAAAAAATATTAAGCGAATATGTTGAGTTTAATGCAGTTAAAATGGTTCTTAACTTTTTTCACTTGCCTATTTATATATTGATAACGTACGATAAAAATTTTAGTCGATAAAGAATTTTATTTTAATATTTCGATTAACAAGTTTTTAGTCAAATAACAGATTTTTAATAAAAGACTTTAAGTTAATTTAAGCGAATTTAAGTTAAATGCCAAAATTTCTTTCAGAAAATTTCCCAATATTCGTTAAATTTTTGTTAAATTACGAATTTAAAGTCCCCAAAGTTCGATTAGCGAATTTTAAGTCCAATTTTTATTCAAATAAGGAATTTTCAAAAATGTGATGGAATAACGAATTTGTAGTTAAAAATTCGATGGAAGAGTTTTTAGTCAAATAAACGATTTTCTATACAAAACTTCGATGAAATTTTATTAATGAAATTTTAATCAAATTAAATTTTTTTTGTCCCAATGTTTGATTAACGAATTTTAATTATAACAATCATATAACGAATTTTTAGTCAGTTAATGCATTTTTCGTCAAAAATATCGAATAACAAATTTTAGTCAAGTAACGAAATTTAAGCCAGTAATTTACATCAACATATTAATGAATTTTTAGTCAAATAACGAATTTTTAGTACAAAATTTTTAATGCAAAATTTCGGTAAAATTACGAAATTTAATAAATTCGATTAAAAATTTTTATTACATTTTTATTCCAATAACGAATTTTATGTTAATAAAGTTTTTCCCTAAATTTTGATTCATAAATTTTTAGTCCAAAACTTTGATTAATAACTAATATTTTGTCAAAATACCAATTTTAAGTTTAGATAATTTCCATAAACACGAATTTTTAATCAAATAACGAGTTTAACGAGTTACAGTATTTAAAGCCGGAAACGAGATTTTAGTCAAATAAAAATGTTTTAGTTCGAAAGTTCGATTGGCGAATTTAATACCAATAACGAAATTGAAGTGAAGAGAAATCCAATTATTATTAAAATATTGAATTTTATTTTAAGAAAATTGTTAAAAACCAAATTAACAGTTTTCAGTCCAATAAGAGATTTTTAATTCAAATGACAAATTTTAAGTCAAAACAATTTCATTAAATTAGATCAACGACTTTTTGTCCAATAGCGAATTTTAAGAAACTGAAGTTTACAAAAAATCTATTATTAGTGAATCTTATGCCGTTTTCTTTTCTGACAAAAAATGTCGCACTTTATTTGCACTTTTTTCGAAAAGTGTATTTTTTTTATATATTCCGAATTAAGAGCACCCTTATCTTATACTTCAATCGAAAGGTGTCAAAGTGCTGTGTTCATAAAATGCAAAAAAAAATTTGATTATTATCTTCTTTGAAGTCATACGGGTAAAATATTCAGAAAAGGGGAACAATGGGGAAATATTCTCACACTAGGACCTGAAAGAAGTCAATGACTGCAAGTTTTTGCGATTTACGAGGTATCGACTTTGAGACCTTTCGATTGAGGTATAAGATAAAGTTGCTCTTAATTCAGAATATATTAAAAAATACACTTTTCGAAAAAAGTGCAAATAAAATGCGACATTTTTTGTCAGAAAAGAAAACGGCATTAGTAAAATAAAGCAAATTGAAGTTAACAAAATTTCAAGGATCAGAAAATACACACACCAAACACACCATGTTCTGTTCTAAAGCAGCCAACACATATTTTTATTTTGATATCAAATTTTGTAGGGTGCCGAACACAATCATGGCTGTGTTGCGTTTTAATATTTCGTTATGTACACGGACATGTTTCTATCACGAATTTTTTGTATCGAACACACATAAACTACACAGATTCGAGTGTAACTTTATTTTAAGTTCGTGATCTTGCACGTGTACTGCTAAAAAAAAAACAGAAGATGTTCTTGAACGCGTACATGTAAGAATTAAAACATTATCCGCTCGCGATCGGAAAAATCTGATACACCTCTATAAAAATCTGATACACCTCAACCAAATTTATTTAAAAAATCTAAAATATTTCATTAGCAGATATAAAAAAATAAAAATAAAAATAAAAATAAAAAGATAATAATAAAAATAAAAAATAAAAATTAAAAGATAGTAATAAAGTAGGAAACAGAGATATTTTATATGTTGTTTATGAATTAATTTCGTTTTTATTATTATTTTTTTAAATATTATTTTTTATTTTATTTTTATTATTATCTTTATTATTATTATTTTTATTTTCATTTAATTGCTAATGATTTATATTAGATTTTTTTAATATATTTGGTTGAAACAATTGTATTGAAATGAAGAGTTTTAAGTGAAGAAACTTATCAAAAACTTTATTAACAAGTTTCTAGTTAAATAACAGATTGTTGATAGAAAAATTCGATTAGTGAGTTTTAATTGAAATTTTAATAAATACAAATAGAATAAATTGCAAAAATTCTATTAGTGAAGTCTTAGTCAAATAGCGAATTTTTAGTAAGGTCGACTAGCGACTATTTTTTTTTTTTTCAAATCAAAAATATTAGGTCAAGAAGCATTTGAAGTGAAAAAAAATCTAAATCTCGATTTACGAGTATTTTAGTCAAATATTAAGTTTTTAGTACAAAAATTCAATAAGCTAATTTAAATACAAAATTTTAGTCAAACAACAAATTTTAGCTCAAAATAATTAATTATCAAGAATTTGATTAAATAACTTTCATTCATATAACGAATTTGTAATCTAAGTTCGATTAGCAAATTTGAGTTTTTAAAATTACGATTAACGAAATTTTAGTCAAATAAAAAAATATCAGTTTAAAAATTTGATAGTGAATTTGAATCCAATAATGAATTTTTAGCTAAGAAAATATTACCAAAAGTTCGAGGAACAATTTTTCATACATTTAACAAAATTATAGTTAATCTAACTATTGAATTAAAAACCGTTTGGTCAATTTTTAAAGATCAGGGTCATGTTAACGTCCCTGTTTAGTTTCATCAAAAAATCATTAGTCGTCTTATTGGTAAATTTTGAAAAGATCTGGGTTATACTTCCCTATGTAGTTTGTCTGTACTCTATAGTCTGTACTCTTTTAGACAATTCGTTTTGAATTGTTAATTTCCTTTGTAAAACCAAGCAAATTTATGACTAACTTTTTAACTTACACTTTTTGTTGTTGTGCTTATCATTTTTGGTTCGGTTTGTTTTGTTGTTTTTTTTTTCATTTTATTTTTTGTTAACATTTTTTATTATTCCATTTTATTATTATAATTTTTTTGGAATTTGTTATTTTTGGCTTTGGTTGTTGTTTTTATAAGCCCTCATTAATGTTTTTAAAATGAGTTTTAGAACTTCTGTTGTTGTATCTTTTTTTATGATTACTATGTCTAAAACTGGTTATTTCGACTTTTTAACGTACCAGCTGAATTCATGATTTGTGTGAATGTTTTAACAATATTTCTAACTTTTTATTTTTATAAATATTTAGCACGTTATTTTTGGGCAGAAAGTAGCGGAATGAGAAAAAAAATTAGTTTTTTTAAACAAACACAGAAAAAAATGTCAAAATAAATAAATATAAATGTTCAGGACGTTAAAAAGAATTGCTCAAAACTTGTATAAAATACAAAAAAAAAAACATTGACAAAATAAAAGCAAATATGCACTTCTCAAATTTGTCTTATGTTAAATTCTGAACAGTTTCGAAATATTTTCGTTAACTTCACTCCATTCAACTTGGAACACCTTCCAAAAACGTTGGTAGTTATTTCAACTATTTTTTATTTGCTTATATTTTCTTTAAGCCCGTGAATTGATAAAAACTCATATTCAATACTAAACTGTTGACGAAAAACTTAATGTATGAAATGCGATCTAATTATAGAAAATTACAAAAAGATCTCATCTGAAAACTTGTATAAACTGCAACGTCAAAAATATTTTTCTTTAAATCGATAAACAATACAATATAATGTGATGTATTTGCATTTTATTTTTGATTTTTACATTGAATTTTTTTATTGAATTGAATTTGAATTTTTGTTCAGATAACTACGTTTTTCTCACAGCACCTTCAAAATGTGCTAAATTAGCGAAGTTAATCTTTTGCGAATAATCTTAATAAATTTAATATTTTCATCAATGGATTCTTTACTGACATCGACATCAGTTAATTATTAAAAATATAATTATAATACATCTGCTTATAAATTTTTATACAAATTTAATGTTTCCTATAGCTTAATGTCTGGTCATAAATATATCAAATCTGTCAGTCAGTACTTTTCTTTGAAGGTCGGATATTTGTCATCATTTTTAACCACTCAGAATTTTTTCTCTCGGTGTTTTCAAATGTTGTTTTGTTTTATCGTTTATGTTAATTTCGAACTTTGTAGAATTGCTTTATGTGTATATGAGTTCTTCCAAATATTCTTTATTCTAATATATTTTTTGTTTTTTTCCGCTTAACCTTGGAATCGCTTAAAAAAAATAAAATGTTTTTTAAGATTTTTTTCTCTTTTAAAAGAATGAATTATATTAAATTTTAATTTGCAAAAAAAATAAATAAATAAATTAATAAATAAATAAATAAATAAAAACAAACAGCAGAAACCAAATATATATATGTACATATATACGTTAATAAATTTATGCCAGATTTTTTATTTACTAATTACAAAAACAAAAACTTGAAAAGTAATATTGTAAAATGACTAATAAAATTTTGTGATAATTTTAAAAAATCAAATATTTTTTTCAATACCGAACTTATTTCTTTTTAAAAAATTTGATAATTTATGAAAAAACCAAATTATATTTTGTGTTAAAAAAAATATTAAAAATATATTTTCTTTTTAGTTTTTAAATCTTGTTCTGACTATACAATTTGATAACTTAAAAGAATTAATAAAATTTTTTGTTGTTCGAACTTTTTTTTATTTTCTAAAGAATGTAAGAAACTATGAAAATAATCACACATATTTTGTATTAAATTAAAAAAAATAACAAAATTTTAAATTCTAAAGGTGCGTTCAGACTACGTAAATATTTGACCAAATAAACGTAACCCCTAATTTTATGAAAGTTTTATTCAATCTTACATGATATATAAAAGACAAAATTAAGTTATGTTTTATTACATTAGTAATATTTAATATATTTAACTATATTCTATATCATATATTGTATAACTTAATGAAAATTATACAAGGAAAATTACACATTATTTAGGGGTTACGTTTATTTGGTCAAATATTTGCGTAGTCTACACGCACCTTAAGTCTTATAAAAATATTTTTTTTATATGTTTCCTTTCTCAACAATTTTAAAATATTTTTTTTAGATTGGGAATAACTTTTCTTTTCTTAACATTTTTAACAAAATTATCATATTTTGTGTTGATTGAAGAAAAAGGAAAATATGTTTTTGTAGATGAGAATTTTTTTAATTTCTAAATAATTTGATAATTTTTGAAAAAAAAAATACATTTTGTTTATTAACAAGTAAGAGTATTAAATTCTGCTATGCCAAATCTTTGATACTCTTTAGCCGTGTTCTAAACACATTATTCTAATCAAGTTTGTTAACACTAAGAGACAAAAAATGGTAGATTTCACATTATCATGGCTAGATTTTTAAAATGGATTTTAAAATTAATAAGATAATTACAAAAATTGTAGGTATTTTCGTGCTTTTTTAATTTAAAGCAGTTTTTAAATGCAATCAGATAAATGTAAACACATACAATTACATTTTTATTTGCTTATTTATTAGCGATGCATACACATTTTTTTTGCTTGTTATTGTTCACATGTACAAAAAAACAACGGAAGCAACAAGCAACTAAAAAATATGTATGCATCGCTTTTACATATTGCTATGTATGTACATGTTCTGTTACGTATAAACATTTTTCGCTCTTTTTAGTTTTTTATATGAAATTATATTGAAGTATCTTTACATTTGGTCTAAAGGTTCCAAATGAAATACCAACTGCTCCAGATTATGCGAACATTTTAAGTCTAAGTAGTACAATCTACTTGACCTATTGCGGACAGCAGAATGTTTTCAACAGACAGACAGATGGAGATCGCTGGATCGACTTCTACTTTAATAAGAATCAAGAATATATATAGTTTATGGGGTCTCCGGAATTTATTTTAATAGTTTTTTTTAACAAACAAGATTTGTGTTAGTAAGATAAATAAATTTTTTGATGATTTTTAAAAAAAATATATATTTTGTTTAATAAAAACAAAAATAATATATAAAAATACATTTTTTTTTCCTTTTCAATAAATCATACAAAAAAAAAATAAAATATTTTTGTTGTATATGTTATTTTTCTCTTCTAAACAATTTCATAATTTATATGAATAAACAAATTGTATTTTTTGTTAACTAAAAACATAAAAATTCCAAATTTCAAAAATATTATTTGTAATATGGAACTATTTTTCTTTCTGAACATTTTATATATAATGTCATTTAAAATAGGAAATTAATATAAAACCATTTTTTGCGTATTAAAAAATTTTTTTTCTTTTCTATAAACTCGGTAATTTTTTGAAGAAATGAAAACAAATTTATCGTAATTTATATGGAAATTTCTTCCTTTCTGACCAAATTCAAAATTTTCGAAAAAAAAAATATATATCGTTCAATTTTTTGTTATTATAAAATATTTTGTTTTTTGATTTGTTTTCTGCGGGATTTTTTTCCTTCCTAAACAATTTAATAACTTAAGGAAATAAATAAATTTTGTTTTGTGTTAGTTAAAAAAAAATTTTTTATTTTTCTTTTGTTTTGACCGGTGTTTTCCTTTCTCAATAACTTATATTTTGTGTTAATTAAAAACAAAAATTAAAACAATTTTTTATTGTATATATGACGATTTTGTTTTTTTTTTAAACAATTTGATCATTTCTGCGTTAAAAAAATTAAAATATATCATATAAAAATAAACATATGTTATTTTATATTCTAAATCTGATAACTTATGAAAAAAAAACATTTTGTATTTGGTGTAATAACAAAAAAATTAAATATATAAAAAATTAATTAGAAAAAATTAATTTATAGAAAAAAAACAAAAATTATATTTTGTGTAAAAAAAATTCAAACTAAAAAATTCGAACTATAAAATACATGTATATATTTTTTTTGTTAGAACTTACTGATGATAAAAAAAAACACAATTTTTTGTGTTAATTAAAAAATAAATATTTAATGTTTAATATTTATTTGAAATCATATGTTTTATGTAGGATTTTTTTCCTTCTTAACGAGCTGACAATTTATGGATAACGAAAAAAATATATATTTTGTGTTAATTAAAAAAAAAATATATATAAAAAAATATTTGGGAATATTGTTTTCTTCCTAAACAATTTGATAAATTTTTTGGTAGTGTTTTTATGTTATATTTTAATTATTATTTTAGTTTAACTAACGAAATCTCTATTGACGTTGATTTAGTGGATGGCTTACAGTATAAAAGAACATAAACGCACGCTACCCCATTTATTTAATCACGTTTCGTCACGCTTGGCATAAAATAACTTGTGGTGTATTTTTTAGGGTTTAATACAACTAAAACATAGTATACGTACATATTTATATGAAATTAAAAATAAAACAAAACAAGAGCACTACATTAAAGAGACAGATACTAACTAAAATAAAAACCTACAATTTATCTATCAAAAATAATAATAATAAAAATATAAATAAAAAGAAAAAAGCAAAAAGAACCCAGTTTTATTAAAATGATTTGAATAATTTATTTACTTTTCCTTTCATGCCATTCGTGATGATCATATTGTTTGTGATGTGTTAAAGACTGGGGAGGGGGAAGAAAGCACAAATAATAATATAAATAATAATAGCAGTGAACTTGAATATATATTAAAATAAAAAAAAAAAAAAATTATTTAAATCTAAATTATATTTTCAAAATAATTATACAAAAAAAAAGTTAACCAATTTTTTATTAATTTAAGGCTTCAACAAAAATATTGAAGGTTTTTTCGTTAAGATTTCAAAATTCACACGCCAAGCAGGGGGCGTATTTTTCATTTTTGGTTTCTTGGCATAGAAACCTTATAATTATAGAATTATTAATAATCAAACGTATTACAAAAATCATAAATTTTTATTAATTTAAAAAAAAACTTAAAAATACCAAAAAAAAAAAAAAAAAAAAAAAAACTACGCAATTTATAATATTAATTTTCGGAAAGAAATCTCCACCTTTCAAATCTTTAAAATTAATTTTAAACTATTAAGTTTCTTTTCTTTGTGTAACAAAATTAAAACCTTTTAATATCTTCTATAACTAGTTGAAACTAAAACTAAGCTGAGGTTATAAAACACTCCAAAAGAAACGAATTGCGTTCAAAAATAATATAAAGTGGAAGTTTTATTTCCGTTTTATTAACATCTTCATACATCTTTCCATACAAATGTTCATATCTAATTCATGTTTACGTATTCTAAAGGTCTTAATAGGCCAGTCAGGTATATTTTAGTTTTATTTTCGTAATTTTTCTACCACATTTTGAAGTTCAAAGTTAAGTTCATTAAGCAACGCAAACGCCATTAATAAAGAAAACAAGTAAGAAAATTATAGTCGGTCTAGACCGACTATATGATACCCTATACCATGCCCTATCTCTTAGGCCCAACTAACTGGACATAGAAAATAAGCAAAAACCAAATTTGAGTCTGATTTTTATTAATTTTTTTGGCTGCAGATATGAAAAAATTCATATCGGATGCTATATCTATATGGGAACTAGGTCCAAAAATGGACCGATCCTGATCATGTTTGGTAAAGTCTCTTGTATTTTGCAAAAATATATACAAACAAAATCTGAGAAGAATCAGTGCAATATTTTTCTTTTTTAATAGATTTAAGTGAAGATCGGGAAGCAGCTCTATATGGGGCCAAAGGGATCATTTTTGGACTACTCATAAATGGACGTAATGAATGCATATAAAACCCAATGTAAGTGAGATCTATATGAAATTTGGATCTTATGCCAATTTATGTCGATTTCATAGGGGTAATTTGTATGGGGGCTAGGTCTGAACATGGACCGATTATCACCAATTTCAATAGCGTTCATCCCATGGCCGATAAAAGCTTATATACTAAATTTCATCAAAATATATTCATATATGCGACCTGCAGTTTGATTACAAGCTTTACATGGACACACAGACGGACGGACGGACGGACGGACGGACGGACGGACGGACGGACGGACGGACGGACGGACGGACGGACGGACATTGTTAAATCAACTCAGAAAGTGATTCTGATTCGATCGGTATAATTAAAGATGGGTCTAGGTCAAATATTTTTGGTTGTTACAAACAGCAGCACAAAGTCATTATACCCAAACCACATAGTGGTATAGGGTATAAAAAAGAACAACAATATTAAAACGAAAAAGCTTCAAAACAGACGAAAACAAAAACACGAAATTCAGAAACAAAAATCTAACAAAATTTTGTCTAAAAATTGTAAATAATTGACGGAAAAAAGCATTAACATTTAACAAAACAATATGAGATGAAAAACAACAAAAATGTTTAAACCTGCAGGCGGCACGAATTCTTTTTTTTTTTAATTTTTAAATGTTTGAAAACCACGAGAAAAAATAAACGTTAAACTAAATTCGTTTCAATAATTAAATGATATTTACAAAACATTCAACACATTTACAACAAGTAAGCAAGTTAGATATGGTACCCTAATGTTCTGCTCTGTAATTGTTTTCTATCCCCTGATTTAGTAAAAGGTAGAGCAAATGGATGTTGAGAAAAAGTTTATATGAAAATTACCCAGTTTTTTAGACAAAATGGTTATAAATGGATCCAGCTAACTGAGGATTAAGAGTAAAATGAATATTACAGCATGTTCAGACGGTTCTCTGAATCACGATTGCGAACCTTGGTGTTCAGACGAGCCTTCTTGTTTCATTTTTACGTTTATATTTTCGCAAATATTTAAAGACATCCTTCTACACTTAATGTTTCACTATTTCATTTTTTCCATTTTTCTTTGAATATATATATGTAAATATATACTTTTTATTTGTTAAATATTTCTATTGACTTTATTGCACACATTAATTTTTGTTTTTTCTTAGTCTATATATTTTTGACAGCTAGGTCAGATAAACTAGTGATAATTTTTTAACAAAATTGGAGATGGCAGTATATTTTTCCTGGTTCGTAACTAGATTCAAAATGAACCAAGTTGGTTCGCTCCCAAAAATTTGTATGGCGAACATAGCATTAGATAAACGATCTCTTTTACTCGATCTATAACTTTAAAAATATGGATTTATTAGAAATGGAAAAACTGGTAATGTATCTCATCTGATCATACTCTAACTGGCTTCATGTTTAAGTTTCATAGGGCCTTAAATTTAATTATGTGTAATTTTTTTTTAGCTAAAAACATGTCATCATAAGTGCCAAATAAGCAGCATTTGAGGCCAATTTTGCTTTTCTTCTTTAATTCGAAAAAAAAAATGAATCGACAGTTGGCGACAGTCTACAGTGAGGTGAATATGCATTGATTTCGGCGGTTTTAAAATTGATAATTTAAAAACAAAAAACAGACAAGAAATGCCTTGACCAAGTAATAAAATTCAAAGTTCAAGAATTGTTGATTTTACTTATACCGAGTTTTTGGGATGTTAGTTAAAGTTAGTTTGATTAAATTTAAGTTTTTAACTCTCTAGTCAAATAGCTTTATATTATAGGAACGAGTTTTTGGGCTGCCAGTTCAACTTAATTAAGTGAAATTTGCAATTTTTAATGAATTAGTTAAAAAGTTTAAATGCTTAAAAATTCGGGTTTAATTCAACAAAGCTTAATGACTACCAATAAACCTGGCATTAGTGAAAACTAATGTCAAACGCAAGAAGAACTTGCAAAATCATTTGATTTGACACAAGCAGCATTTTTTTTTTATAAAATCTTCAAATGTCCTCCAAATATTGCTCGAAAATTTTCAGAAATCTTTTATTTTTATGAAAATGAAAATTAATGCGAGTAATCATAAAATTTTAAAACCGAAACAAACCGAAAACCTAATCATATATGCCACATTAAAAAAAAAAAAAAAAAAAAAACTATTAAAAATATAAAGTGAGAAACAAAATTGTTCATTGTTTTTCCACACGTTAGTGAAAAAATATAATAATAAACAAAAAAAAAAAAAAAAAAAATCAAATTAGCGTTCAATAATAATATCTCACACCTGTAGCTCAAAAATCAATGTTAAAATAATTAATCATACAGATTATTACAATTCATTTAACTAAACTTTTAGCTTAAACATTTAAAGGCCTGATGAAGCAGTCAGTTATGGTACCGCTGGCTAAATCCCAACATGCATTTGTTAGAAAAAACCAACAAAAAAATCAATATCAAATATAAACAAACGATCAAAGTGTAGACGGTTTTTCGTTGGCGTACAAATATATATACATATATATATACGAGTATATAAGAGTATATAATAAGACCTTAACGAATTTAATAATAACGTTGATATAAACGCCGGCGGCAGCTGGCCAAGACGCCACCTATTTTTTGCGTTTAACTCAATTCGACTCAACTCACCACCAACACTACCCACGCCTTTTTATTACATCCAAAGCACGCAATTAATGTTTGCAATAGTGTTTAAATTGCTTCCAAATAGCCCGTATTCACGCCATTCGGAATGTTTACAATTTTTTTTTTAGTGTAGAAATATGAAAACAACGACAACAACAAAACTCTCTAGCAGTGAATACTTCTCTATAGGTATGAATAGTAGAACTTTAGGTCATATTGTTAGTTGTATTAATTAAATTTTATATAACCCTTTTTAATTGTTTTAAGATGTTTTTTTACGAGTTTCTCTTTAATTTATATGTACCTCAGTTCTCAACAACCTTAGGCTTTATTTCAGTGGCTACACAGTAAAATTTATTTTTACAGTAGATGCTTCGCGTTAGGGACACTTAGAAGTTGGTTTTTTAGCTGAGTTCAGATAAAAATTAGTAATAATAAAATATATTGTTCACATTTATAAAACAATTGTAAAATTTATTTAATTTACAGATAAATCTATTTTAAAAAATTAATTTTTTTTTCAAAAACCACATCAAAAACAAATAAATGTTTTTGCTAGGTCTTTCTTTTTGCTCTAAAGTTTTGGCCTTTAAATTCTTATCAGCACAAGTTTAATTAAAAAAATAATTTCTTAATAAATTTACATTACAAAAATTATTATCTTTCTTTCATTAGAAAAATATATACATGATCTTAAACAGAACAATAAATAATTAATTAAATTTAAAAATCTAATATAAAAAATTTTCGTGTTAAACATTTTTTTACCAATTACTTTTCAATCTTAAATGTTCACAGTTTTATTTTATTCTAATTTCTATATAATTTAATTTAAATTTCTATGAATTTTTTCGCCGTAAAAGGTTCACAGATAATTTTTTTGTTTAAGATTTTCTTAGATTAATGTAAAAAATTCTATATGAAATTGTAAACTTTTTCGATTAAAATAGTTGATCTTAAAATTATTATCGGCACATATTTAACACATATTTTTTAAAATTAATTTAAATATTTTTTATGAAAAATGGTAATTATTATTCGTTAAAATTTCTTTCGTTACGAATTTTTTTCGCCTTAAAATTTTGTCGTTAAAATTCTTATTATCTACTTATAATAAAATGCAAACTTTTGCCTGTTAAAATTTATTTGTTAATGCATCAAGTTTAAATTCTGTTTTCAAAGTAATTTAAAAATTTTTTATCTAAATGTCAAATTTTTTTAGAAAATTTTTTTTGTTTACACTTTGTTTAAGAATTTCTGCTCGCCCCGCAATGTTCGCCTAAAATGTTTATCGCCAAAAGTTTGAACAAATTTGCTCAAAATTAATTTGAAAATTGTCTTTATACATCATATGTTTTTTCGGGATTTAATTTTTTTTGATAAAAATTTTATTTCGTCCTAAAATGCAGTCATTAATTTTTCTATTGCTACAAGTTTAAATTAAGTGTTAAATTATTTTCGTTTAATATTTTTTGTAATAATTTCTTATCGCCACAAATTTGAAACAATTTGTTTCTTTTAGTTAATTTAACAATTATCTATGTAAAATTTGAAATGTTTTTCGATTAAAATTTTTTGTTGTTAAAAATTTGATTTCGCCCTAAAACTTGTATCGTCACAAGTTACAATTTTTTTTAAATTGATTTAAAAATTTGAAACATTTACCATTTTAATATATAATATATAATGTATAATATATAATATATAATATATAATATATAATATATAATATATAATATATAATATATAATATATAATATATAATATATAATATATAATATATAATATATAATATATAATATATAATATATAATATATAATATATAATATATAATATATAATATATAATATATAATATATAATATATAATACATAATATATAATATATAATATATAATATATAATATATAATATATAATATATAATATATAATATATAATATATAATATATAATATATAATATATAATATATAATATATAATATATAATATATAATATATAATATATAATATATAATATATAATATATAATATATAATATATAATATATAATATATAATATATAATATATAATATATAATATATAATATATAATATATAATATATAATATATAATATATAATATATAATATATAATATATAATATATAATATATAATATATAATATATAATATATAATATATAATATATAATATATAATATATAATATATAATATATAATATATAATATATAATATATAATATATAATATATAATATATAATATATAATATATAATATATAATATATAATATATAATATATAATATATAATATATAATATATAATATATAATATATAATATATAATATATAATATATAATATATAATATATAATATATAATATATAATATATAATATATAATATATAATATATAATATATAATATATAATATATAATATATAATATATAATATATAATATATAATATATAATATATAATATATAATATATAATATATAATATATAATATATAATATATAATATATAATATATAATATATAATATATAATATATAATATATAATATATAATATATAATATACAATATATAATATATAATATATAATATATAATATATAATATATAATATACAATATATAATATATAATATATAATATATAATATATAATATATAATATATAATATATAATATATAATATATAATATATAATATATAATATATAATATATAATATATAATATATAATATATAATATATAATATATAATATATAATATATAATATGTAATATATAATATATAATATATAATATATAATATATAATATATAATATATATAATATATAATATATAATATATAATATATAATATATAATATATAATATATAATATATAATATATAATATATAATATATAATATATAATATATAATATATAATATATAATATATAATATATAATATATAATATATAATATATAATATATAATATATAATATATAATATATAATATATAATATATAATATATAATATATAATATATAATATATAATATATAATATATAATATATAATATATAATATATAATATATAATATATAATATATAATATATAATATATAATATATAATATATAATATATAATATATAATATATAATATATAATATATAATATATAATATATAATATATAATATATAATATATAATATATAATATATAATATATAATATATAATATATAATATATAATATATAATATATAATATATAATATATAATATATAATATATAATATATAATATATAATATATAATATATAATATATAATATATAATATATAATATATATATATAATATATAATATATAATATATAATATATAATATATAATATATAATATATAATATATAATATATAATATATAATATATAATATAATATATAATATATAATATATAATATATAATATATAATATATAATATATAATATATAATATATAATATATAATATATAATATATAATATATAATATATAATATATAATATATAATATATAATATATAATATATAATATATAATATATAATATATAATATATAATATATAATATATAATATATAATATATAATATATAATATATAATATATAATATATAATATATAATATATAATATATAATATATAATATATAATATATAATATATAATATATAATATATAATATATAATATATAATATATAATATATAATATATAATATATAATATATAATATATAATATATAATATATAATATATAATATATAATATATAATATATAATATATAATATATAATATATAATATATAATATATAATATATAATATATAATATATAATATATAATTTATAATATATAATATATAATATATAATATATAATATATAATATATAATATATAATATATAATATATAATATATAATATATAATATATAATATATAATATATAATATATAATATATAATATATAATATATAATATATAATATATAATATATAATATATAATATATAATATATAATATATAATATATAATATATAATATATAATATATAATATATAATATATAATATATAATATATAATATATAATATATAATATATAATATATAATATATAATATATAATATATAATATATAATATATAATATATAATATATAATATATAATATATAATATATAATATATAATATATAATATATAATATATAATATATAATATATAATATATAATATATAATATATAATATATAATATATAATATATAATATATAATATATAATATATAATATATAATATATAATATATAATATATAATATATAATATATAATATATAATATATAATATATAATATATAATATATAATATATAATATATAATATATAATATATAATATATAATATATAATATATAATATATAATATATAATATATAATATATATAATATATAATATATATATAATATATAATATATAATATATAATATATAATATATAATATATAATATATAATATATAAAATATAATATATAATATATAATATATAATATATAATATAATATATAGTATATAATATTTATATAATATATAATATATAATATATAATATATAATATATAATATATAATATATAATATATAATATATAATATATAATAATAATATATAATATATAATATATAATATATAATATATAATATATAATATATAATATATAATATATAATATATAATATATAATATATAATATATAATATATAATATATAATATATAATATATAATATATAATATATAATATATAATATTTATTATATATAATATATAATATATAATATATATAATATATAATATATAATATATAATATATAATATATAATATATAATATATAATATATAATATATAATATATAATATATAATATATAATATATAATATATAATATATAATATATAATATATAATATATAATATATAATATATAATATATAATATATAATATATAATATATAATATATAATATATAATATATAATATATAATATATAATATTATAATATATAATATATAATATATAATATATAATATATAATATATAATATATAATATATAATATATAATATATATAATAATATATAATATATAATATATAATATATAATATATAATATATAATATATAATATATAATATATAATATATAATATATAATATATAATATATAATATATAATATATAATATATAATATATAATATATAATATATAATATATAATATATAATATATAATATATAATATATAATATATAATATATAATATATAATATATAATATATAATATATAATATATAATATATAATATATAATATATAATATATAATATATAATATATAATATATAATATATAATATATAATATATAATATATAATATATAATATATAATATATAATATATAATATATAATATATAATATATAATATATAATATATAATATATATATATATAATATATAATATATAATATATAATATATAATATATAATATATAATATATAATATATAATATATAATATATAATATATAATATATAATATATAATATATAATATATAATATATAATATATATATATATATATAATATATAATATATAATATATAATATATAATATATAATATATAATATATAATATAATATATAATATATAATATATAATATATAATATATAATATATAATATATAATATATAATATATAATATATAATATATAATATATAATATATAATATATAATATATAATATATAATATATAATATATAATATATAATATATAATATATAATATATAATATATAATATATAATATATAATATATAATATATAATATATAATATATAATATATAATATATAATATATAATATATAATATATAATATATAATATATAATATATAATATATAATATATAATATATAATATATAATATATAATATATAATATATAATATATATAATATATAATATATAATATATAATATATAATATATAATATATAATATATAATATATAATATAATATATAATATATAATATATAATATATAATATATAATATATAATATATAATATATAATATATAATATATAATATATAATATATAATATATAATATATAATATATAATATATAATATATAATATATAATATATAATATATAATATATAATATATAATATATAATATATAATATATAATATATAATATATAATATATAATATATAATATATAATATATAATATATAATATATAATATATAATATATAATATATAATATATAATATATAATATATAATATATAATATATATAATATATAATATATAATATATGATATATGATATATAATATATAATATATAATATTATAATATATAATATATAATATATAATATATAATATATAATATATAATATATAATATATAATACATAATATATAATATATAATATATAATATATAATATATAATATATAATATATAATATATAATATATAATATATAATATATAATATATAATATATAATATATAATATATAATATATAATATATAATATATAATATATAATATATAATATATAATATATAATATATAATATATAATATATAATATATAATATATAATATATAATATATAATATATAATATATAATATATAATATATAATATATAACATATAAAATATAATATATAATATATAATATATAATATATAATATATAATATATAATATATAATATATAATATATAATATATAATATATAATATATAAATATATAATATATAATATATAATATATAATATATAATATATAATATATAATATATAATATATAATATATAATATATAATATATAATATATAATATATAATATATAATATATAATATATAATATATAATATATAATATATAATATATAATATATAATATATAATATATAATATATAATATATAATATATAATATATAATATATAATATATAATATATAATATATAATATATAATATATAATATATAATATATAATATATAATATATAATATATAATATATAATATAATATATAATATATAATATATAATATATAATATATAATATATAATATATAATATATATATATATAATATATAATATATAATATATAATATATAATATATAATATATAATATATAAAATATAATATATAATATATAATATATAATATATAATATATAATATATAATTATAATATATAATATATAATATATAATATATAATATATAATATATAATATATAATATATAATATATAATATATAATATATAATATATAATATATAATATATAATATAATATATAATATATAATATATAATATATAATATATAATATATAATATATAATATATAATATATAATATATAATATATAATATATAATATATAATATATAATATATAATATATAATATATAATATATAATATATAATATATAATATATAATATATAATATATAATATATAATATATAATATATAATATATAATATATAATATACCCTATACCACTATGTGGTTTGGGTACAATGACTTTGAGCTGCTGTTTGTAACTAACAAAAATATTTGACCTAGAACCATCTTTTATTATACTGATCGACTCAGAACCACTTTCTGAGTCGATTTAGCTATGTCCGTCCGTTCGTCCGTCTGTGTGTCCATGCAAACTTTGTAATCGAACTACAGGTCGCAAATATGAATATATTTTGATGAAATTTGGTATGTGAGCTTCTATCGGCCATAGGATGAACGCTATTGAAATTGGTGTAATTCGGTTCATGTTCAGATCTAGTCCCCATACAAATGACCCCTATGAAATCGGTATAAATTGACATAAGATCCAAATTATCATATAGATCTCAGTCAAATTGGGTTTGTATATGTTTATTATACCCAATAATGACTAGTCCAAAAATAATACCTACAGGGCAATTCTTAGTCATAGGCCACATATAGAATTGCTTCCCGATCTTCACTTAAATCTATCAAAAAACAAAAGTATTGCACAGATTTTTTCCAAATTTGGTTTGAATTTATTTTTTCAAAATATAAGTGACTTTACCAAACATGGTCACGATCGGTCAATTTTTCGACCTGGTCCCCATATAAATATAGCACCCGATAGGAACTTTTTCATATCTGTAGCCAATAAAATTAATAACAATGCCACTAAACTTTGGTTTATGCTTATTTTCTATATCGAATTAGTTCGACCGAAGAGCTAGGGTCTCCAAACCATGGTATAGGGTATCGTATAGTCGGTCTAGACCGACTATAAAGTTCTTACTTGTTTTTATTTATATTATCTCTTTCCCGTCTTCTTAGCAATGACTGTTTTAGTAATGGTAATGAATAAAAGTTAAAAAAAAAAATGTTTTTGTTGTTCATAATTCTAAATTGACAGTTGAATGTGAAATCTATTTATATTTGTATAAGATTTTTCCTTTTAGCCATATTGTATTGCTATAATTCGTGTAAAACTAAATACTTTAAACGAATATTCAAAAAGATTGCTAATTTAGATAAAACTCAGACATTGAATAGTTCGTTTGTATGTAGCAATCACAAACATTCATATATATAAACTTTTCTCAAGTGTTTAAAATAAAAATTAATTTTCTTCGACTTTTTCGAGAGATTTTTAAACAATATGTTCTTGAGAACAAGCAACACAACACAGTGCAAACAAAAAAAAAAAAAAAAAAAAGTATCGATCTAAAAAACATTTGCAATTTTTTACTATAATATGCAATCTCTTGATCTAAATTGTTCAATTAAAAGACTTTAGTTTCAAAAGCTTCCAAAGACTGTTATTATGTTTTGGAGCAACAAAAACAAAGGGGTTGTTTTGTTAAAATACCCGTATAGTGTTGTTAACAATAATGTTTATTGAATTTTAACAAGTTTATAAATTTATATAATATAAAATTCTTATCGGGATTTCTTTCGGTGATCTATAAAGTAAATAGCTAATCGGTAAAAACTAGCTTTTACATCGGACCTCCTATTACGCTTTACAGTGGGCGTTTGTTGTTGAGATGTAATTATTACATTAAAACAAGCTGTTATGGTCTTACAGATGGTTTTTGCATAATTACAGATAATACTTCAAAAACCAGTGATTAGAATATTTAATATTAAGAAAACTTAAATATGATTAAATGCTGTCAATTTCTTTAAGCGTATTTGGAAAATATTAAATTAAAAACTTATACAAGGCCGAGATTAGTAGCAAACTTCTTAATAAGACTTTACAAATCCGATCCCAATTCGTATGAAACTTTGATTTTCTGCAAGGAAAAAAAAAACAATAAAAATACCTCATGATAATGTATTTATGTTCAAAAACATTATATTTTGGACGATACATTGAAATAGAAAATTTCCACAATGAGTTATAAAATATCCCTTTTTTCTGTTTTTCATGTTTTTATTTATTGAATCTGAATCTTCACTTTTTATACTATGTGAACTAACAATAATTATACAAATCCTAAAACTAATACTTAATATAATGTCCAGTAGTGCCAGACAACACATAAATTGCTCAATGATACATTAAATAAAAAAAAATATAATAAAATAAACTAAAGACATTAAAGGTACGTAATTTTTGAAGGACAATAAGATTTACTTAGAACAAGACAAGTTATTTTTTTCATTGAAAAAGTACATTTTCTTAATAAACTACATATTTAAAAAAGTACCTTTTCATAATAAAGTACATATTCTTAAGTAAAAATCTTTTCTTGAAAAAGTACCTTTTCTTAAAAAATACTTTTTTAAAAACTTACCCCTTTTTTTAAAAAATACTGGTTGAAAAAAAGTATATTTTAAATTATAAAAACTAAATAAATTATAAAATTACGTTTCAAAAAGGCAGTTTTTTATAAACTTAAGATGAAAAATTTCCTAAGTATTATTCTATACAAGTTTGTAAATAAAATATATACTTTTTTTTGAAAACTGTGGATTTTATCACTGTTTTAAATTTGTTTTAAGTTTTGCAAAATCATTTTTCTTTAAATAAATAAATATATTAAGCTCTAAAGTTTTAAGTTTAAAGTATCTTTATTTCGAGTGTATCAACCAACGGTAATTTAATAGCAGCTAACCATTTTCTGTTGTGATAAAATAGACAACAGAGCTATAATCGGTTATTAACTTTATCGCGGTTGGCAAGGAATTTTGTATGCATATCTTTGTTGAATAAATTAAAATTTCAAATTTGAATAATTAAAAATTTTTTTATTAACTTCGTTAAAATTATAGTGGGTCTTGATTAATGATTTATTAGCCATGATCAAAAAAATATGTTCTTAAAGTGTGAATTGACCATTTATAAAATGGACCAAATGACTTAAATTTTTTGAATAAATTATTTAATTTATATTTAATTATTATTTTGAAAAGTAAAAAATAAAAATTATATTGAACTAATCTAATTTTAATATCAGCTGAGGTGAACTAAATGAGAAATAAATACTTTTTTAAATTTTGTCTTAGACTCAAATGGTCTAATGTATAATGTTATAATGTTCGTGACATGAAATTCTCGTTTTGTTTATTTTTTTCTTAAGAAAATCGATTGTTTATGATCATTTGCATAGGCTTATAAAGTACCATTACAAATTTAAAGCAAAAACAATTTTAGCTTAAGTGTTTGCTCTTAGTGTGTTTACATAAAAAAAACGTTCTCCTGCAAAATTTTTAATTTTGCCACTTAAGTTATTTTCGTGGTCATGATTCGTTATAAGCACTGTTTACATTCCTTTTCGAATACAACTTTTAAACAAATAAGTTCAAATTAATAGTATTTATAAAAATTGATTTTTATTTTAATTATTCAAGTTTGCTTGGATAACTAATGAAACCATGTCATGTCTAACAATGTTTACACACCTTTTTGTTTGGTTCAACTCTTGATGATGTTTATGTGCATTTTTATGCTTAATTATTATTTTTTTTTATATATTTTTAAAGTAGTTAAAAACAATTTTTTTTTTTTTAATTTTCTAAGCAAAAAAAAAAAACAAGGCAAAAAGTACCGATTTCCGTATTGTTCATTTGAACAAAAACAAAAAATAATTAAAAATTGCTATTAAAAGGTCTTTGAACTACAACATGACAACAAAAGTCTGAAGAAAAAACCAATAATAATTATATAAATACAGACATACATATATTTAAATAATAATTATCGTACATATGGAAAAGTAGTATAAGAAGAATAAATAGTTGAAAAAAATACAAATCATATTGAAGCTTTATTATTTTCTTAAATGACATGTGGGTTGTTTTTTTAATATAGTAATCAAACAGGTGGCGTTGGTGTGCGTCTTGCTGAAATGACATTTCACTATAAAATTTATTTAAAAACAAAAAACAAGAATTGCAGTTTTTCATTAACGTATGAATTTTTTTAGAATATTATTATTTTTTTTTCATAAAAAATCAAGAATTCAATGCTGTATGTGTGTGCGTGTATGTGTGTGTGTATGGTTAAAAAAAACTTCGAGGTAAGCCGGTTTGGGTAGGCGTTTTTACACATTGTAAATTTTGGGTTGTTTCATTCGAGCAGAGGTGTTTACTACATTTACAACTACCAGTTGGACGTTTCTCAATATTTACATCTTTCATATTCATAGTTATTCATTCATAAAAGCAACGCTACAGTTCATTCATAAACTCAATGATGCACGCCATTAACAAGACGTAAAAATAATGGTAAATGTGGGTTTCTTGGTTATTACAGAAGTCTTCGTTTTATCTTTGTAATAAAAAATAATGAAGATAAAACTTTAAATTATCAGAAAGAATAAAAAAGAATTGTTATGGATTTTTATTAAATGGATTTCTCTTAATTACAGAAATAACCCTTCCCAATTGTTAAAGTTTTAATGGGTCATTTGGCAGTTGCTACCACCGCAGCCTTATAAAGCTTCAAATTCTAAAGAAATTTAACCTAAAACAATGGCAAAGAAATAAAGAATGGATATTAGAATTATTAAAACAACGTTGTACACAATGCAGCGGTAAAATAACACCGCTCCCTTGTTGGTTTTTGTGTATACTATTTAAAAAAAAAACACACGTGAGAAAAAAAATTAGTAAACATTTGTTTAAATATCATTTCGTATCTTAACAACTGAAGGCATTTTTGTAGTCATTGGATATGAACTGATTTCTTTACAGGAGGCTCTTTCTAAAATAAACTCACTCTTAAACTCGCATCTTAATATGTGTCCATAATTATGAAAGTGTTCTAAGTCGTAAATTTTGTTTTAATATAACATAACATAGAATTAATTTCGTTTTAAATGATAAAATGTAAAATAACTTATAAATATAAACTATTCTTAGACCACTTTAATAATTATGGGCACATACATATATTAAATGGTCGAGCTTAAGCTAAGTGTAATAAATTATAATATAATTAACATAATTATAATTAAGCTTGTATAATTTTCACATTTATTTTGATTTCATATTGTATAATTAATAAAGATTATTCGGTTATTTTAATAAAAATATCTTTACAGATATTTGTGCATAAAATTTCGGCAAAAAAAAGAGATAAACAATTTTCTATATATTTCTTAATTGTTAATTAACAAAATTTGTGCCCCAACAGATTAAAAGTTAACTTTTTAACAAATGGTTACAAAAATATTTATAATAAATTAAAATTCATTTGATACGATAATAATAAAATTTGACGACGAAAATTTTAAATAACCAAAAACAAGTTCTCAAAACTCAAGTCCTTCTTATAAAAATTATTAAAGGTTGGAATGAACTTTTGAGGTTGAAGTTAAAACATAGAATAAAATAAAATATTTGGAAAAATTCAAAGATAAAACAATATTTGGAAGTGAGAAATTTAAATTTTTGAGGTGAAAATAAAATTTTCTAGTTTAAACAAAATTTTTGCGAAAAATATATGTTCTTCAGATGAAACAAATATTTAGATGAAAGTTGAAAAACAAAAAATAAAAAATTAAATCAAAATAAAAAAATTAATTTAATTAATTTAATAAAATTAGTTGTCAAAAATAAAAAACCAAGAAACCATTCGCAAATTCAATCCAATAAAATAAATTGGGGACAAACATATAAAAAAAAAATACTTGGATTAAAAAAATTAAAGGCCAAAAAATATAATAAAAGTCATGCTATTCGGAATGTTTCGGTATGAGAATAATCGCAAATTCCGGATAATTGAATGTTTCTTTAAATTTAGCTATTTTGTAAGAATTTGGCTTGATCTCATTAATTTTTTGGAGTTCTCGATAATTTATTTTCAAATTATGTACCAGAGAACTATTTTTTATATATCAGTTCATTATATTTGATATTTTATCCCCAAATAATAAAAAAATTATTTTTGTTTTAAAAGAAAATAAAATCAAAATTATATCCTAAAATTTAATTCCGGTTAACTGAATGTCCCGGTTACTTGGATGCCGGATAATCAAGTCGTTTACTGTATTTTGAAGTGAGGAATTTAAATTTGTGGTGAATAAATTTTTTGAGGAGAAAATAAATTTTTCGAAGGCAAAAATAAATGTTGTATAGGTAAAAAAAAATGGGAAGTTGAGTAAACTTACTTTTTTGAGGTGGGAATAAATATTTTAGGGCTGAAAAATATTGTGAATGCAATTAAAAAAATTTCAATGTGAGGTGAATATAAATTTATGAGGTGGTAAATTTTTTTAGGATGAAATAAATTTTGGGAGAAAAATAAAATTTGTTCAGAAGAAACAAATAACTAGATTAAGGTTGAAAAACAATTTTGATTTTTTATTTTTCAAAAATTTATAAAAAAGATAATTAAATTGTCTGCTCGAATGCCGTTGACGGAAATAACCGCTATCAGAGTAAAAATATTTTGTACCGTTTTGCAGTTGTAGTTCGTTTTGTGTAGTGAGCTCAATTTAAAGTGTGTTAAATTATAGGGACGCAAATATTGAAGTCATTATACATATATTTGAAGTATTGAGATATAATTTTATACTATATCAGATGGTATCTATATAGTGAACAACATTGCAGCGTTGAGCTTCGTAAACAAATAAAATACCTTCGCAATCAGGGATTTTCATGTAGGAAATTAGCCGAAATATTAAACTGCTCTAAGGGAATGGCAGAGAATGCAGTAAAATATAACTCTTGAAAGGAACATAGTGACATTTGTGAAAAAGAACCCCTTTGCATCTTCAAAACAAATTAAGATGCAATTTTCTTGGACGTCGACACCTACACTATTCGCAACAGGCTAATTAATCAAATAAATCGAAAACTTAATTAATCAAATTTTGCCGTTTGGACAAAAAAGGTGTTAATAGATAACTTTTTATTGACGAACATGCCAAGTAGTGGCGCAATATCCTGTGGTCAGATGAGACCAAATCCAATCCTTTCTACCCTGACTGCGGTCAACAATATGAGCGATGTTGTTCAAAGTAAAGGATGTTCAACGAAGTTTTGAAGAAACAATATTTATTAGGGTGGGTCAATTTGTTCGGGTGAGAAAAAACGTGACAGGCGTATAGCAAAATCGAAATCTACACAAAATTCTAAGAAAATTACCCAAAGAAAGTATGGGTCTAAAATGAAAACCTAGCTCCCGCCGAGAGACATGAAAATTTATTTGATTACAAATAAATTATTATGTTCCCACTAAGTATGGTTCAAGAAATATGGCATATTGGTCTTGCATCGATATTATGTTTAATTTTTTATACAAATTACGTAGCTTTAAAAAGAGAATGATTTTGTTAAGCTCCGCTCTTCCCTTTTAAAAAGTATAATTTAGTAATGTGCTTTTGAAGTTATCAACAAAGAGTAATTAGAATCCAATATTATTAATAGTTCTAGTCATTGTAGAAATTTACCGTTAATGCATTTTATAAAAACGTGGTGTTAAACATTTGTTTTGATTGATTTATGCACTTGATAGTTAACTTTCAAAAAGTAAGCGTGTGTTAATTTCTCTTTTAAAAAAAAATTTTCACCTTAAATTATGGAATCATCAGCAATGTCAATTGACTCTTCCGGATCAAGTTTTCTGACTAATCAGAACGCTAGTATCATTGGCATGCCAAGTGAATTTAGTGAATTAAATTTGCCAAGTTATCGTGATGTTCTAAAGTATTATTTTTTATTAAGTGAGCGCGAAAAAGAAAAATCAAAAAAACAACAATCGTATGCCAGATTTTCTTCGATAATTGCAAACAAAATAATTGAAATTTGGGAAAAAATTAATATTGCACTAATAAATAGAAAAAGCATTTTAAAAAAACTAAATACATTTCTCAACAAATACCATAAAGAGGTAAAAAACATATCAAGAGGTAATACATTTTCAGTATTTGAGACATCGTTGAATGATGTATTTTATATCGGTAAATGCAGTTGCAAAAAAACAATGCCATGCTCCTGTGGATTAATTCCTGATCCTCTCAAAGCATTCATGATTGACCAACACACCACCAGAAATAATACAATTCCTGAATGCGTGTTAAATATAGTAGACGAACTGTCCAGCGAACTCCCAGCTAGCTTAGATCCTTCGTATAGGTTCGACTCTTCACAAATGGACGTCGCTTCTGAAATCGAATTTGCAATACCAGCTGCAAGGGAGCCGATAATGCGCGGAAGGGGACCTTACACTAAAAGATACGACACAATTAATTTTGCTATGATGTGTGATAGATTCGGCATTTCGGACAGAGTTGCCTCGTGTTTAGCTACAGCTTTATTTAAAGACATTGGCTTTACAGATGAAAATGGGGAACCAATTATTATGGATAAATCCAAAGTAGGTCGTGAAAAAATGAAAAGCAGGGAGTCTGTTCGTCGCATGCAAAACAATGATTCAGCCTTATTAGCTTTTTCTTTTGATGGAAACCTGTTCGTGCAAGAGCCATTAACAAAATTTTGTATTGCCGTGAACAATTGTATGACTCAACTAAACTCAGGACTTATAAAAAGCATTCCATTAATTTTAATTGCACAGACTATATGGATTTAGTCGACTTAGATGATGACAACATATTATCTGAGCCTCCATTTACTGCAAGCATCCCACACGAGCACCTGTTAGAGTATATTAAATCTGATGATGTACCACTGCCAGATCCAGGAATTCCGTCGCACATCCAGGGAACCGAGCGATGTGTGCAGTTGCTAACGCATGTCTCACGCCGAGTAATTGCAAAAAATCGTGACGATGTTATGGCAGTGACTTTAGAAAGTCGAACCCAAATACTCCGAATGGACTGTAAAAAAGACTTAAAAAACTGAAATTTGTCAATGCTTTCACAAATAAGACCAGCTATACATATTAAGAAAATTTTAAAAAAGTTGTGTTTTTTAGAATTGATAATAATAAAAAAAAATTGTTTTATTATAATAATGAAATTTTATTATGAGATCTAAAAAAAAAAAAAATTTAATTCTCAAGTGAATTTTCTTCATGTCTCTCGGCGGGAGCTAGGTTTTGATTTTAGACCCCTAGTTTCTTAGGGTAATTTTCTTAGAATTTTACGTAGATTACATTTTTGCTATACGCCTTTTGAAGAAAAAATTTGACCCACCCTAATATTTATATTTTAAAAAAATTAGACTCAAATAGTTCTTTCTTATAAACTCTGCAAATGTTCCAATTTTTACAACATAATTTGGGTTAACTCAGTGGAATAATTTTTATCAATATAAGTCAATTAAAAATACTACTACAAACTTATGCCGCTTTCTTTTCTGACAAAAAATGTCGCATCATATTTTTCGAAAAGCGTATTTTTTATACATTAGGAATTAAGAGTAACCTTATCTTATACATCAATCGAAAGGTCTCAATTGTGCCCTCGTAAATCGCAAAAAATTGCAGCCATTGACTACTTTCAGGTCATAGTATGAGAATGTTTCCCCATTGTTCCCCTTATTTAAATATTTTCAGCCTATGACATTAAAGAGGATAATAATCAAAATTTTTTGCATTTTAATAACACAGCACTTTGATACCTTTCGATTAATGTATAAGATAAGGTTGTTCTTAATTCAGAATATATAAGAAAATACACTTTTAGAAAAACGTACAAATAAAATGCGACATTTTTTGTCAGAAAAGAAAACGGCATTAATAAAAACATTTGTTTATTTGTATGTGTTCCTGCTATTTTCCACATGACTATATATTTTTGGGTGTGAAAATAAATGTAAAGATGAAAGAAAAATTTTTTTTTAAATGAGAAATTTTAAGTAAAAATATTTTTTAAGTGCAATGAGATGAAAATAAATTATTGAGCTGAATAAATAAAATTTTGGTGATTCGAAATTTTTAGTGATAAAGTAATTTTTATAAAATTTTTAAATATTTTTGTAAACCAGACATATGGTGTGCTTTAAATATTCTAGAATTCGCTTGACATTTTTTCACAACTTTTGAGCCAATAGACAAATTTGGCTCATTTTCAATACCACACAACTTTGGAAAGCAAGAATCACAGTGTTCCATAACTGTTTTTTTTTTTTTTTTTTTGTAATTAAAATTATACTATTGTAATAACTTTGTTAAATGCTAATTCTTACGTTCTCATAAAGTATCGTTCGAGCTTGAATTGAATTTGAGATGATATAAAGTTTTAATGGAAAATAAGATGAGAAATTTTAATTTGAGGTAAACATATTTTCTTTATGTGAATATAGATTTTTGCCGTAAAGTAATTTTTTGAAAAGTAAATGCTTGAAGTGGAAATAAATGTTCGAGGTGCCAAATATTGTTGATGTAAGAAATTTGAATAGAAACAAATAGTGTTTTAAGAGAATATAGCTTTTTGAGTTAAAAAAATATATTTTTGTGACGAACAAATAATTTTTGTACAATTTCTGACCATCTTTCAAAGCAATACCAATTTGCTATTTTCGAATCACAAACTTCTACATATTATACTGCAATAACATAAATCCATCTGTTTTGAGAATTCAAGATATCGCTTTACATTTTCATTCATGACTGTTAAGCCAAGAGACCAATTTGACTCATTTTCAATAATAAACTACTTAAAATAACAACCAACTAACAACATTTCCCTTTTTATTTTTATCTCTATTTAAATATCCTACAAAATGAGTTGTCTGTCATTCTGTTAAAATATTGTTCGGGGTCATTGTCTGAGGGATGAGAAATTCCAAGTCAGAGTAAAAGTATAGAACCCTGGAGTTATCAGGCCAAAACTTAGGATCTTTTACATTTTTCCTTGTCTTGATATTTCTTTGCTTCATTTTTCAGTTATAACTCAAGATCCGTCGATGATTTCTTATTGCAAAAATCAAAGAATAAAAATTACTGATACATGTTTGATTTAATGAATGGTTCTTGAGTTGCCCTAAGAACGCCAAAACCTTTTTAGGTTTTACTATACTGGCCTAGTACTTACATCCTGATTTGGAATATCTCATCCCCATATATAATTTAAGACAGAAGTTCAATTTCAAGCAATTTTTTTTTGAAGAATATTTGCTATAATAAACATTTTTCTTTGGGTGTAAGTTTGAGTATACATGACATATTGTGTTGTTTGTACTAATATAGAAGAAATGATATGCAATACCCAAAGTCAATTTTAGAGTCTTTACTAAAATTCGAAATGTAAAAAAAAACAAGACTTAGCAGTTGGTTTTTTACGGAAATCCGGTGGGTTTTTGTTACATACATTTTCGTTGTTAATGTATGTTTTGTAGCTGGTGGGTTATATAAAGTTTCAGTGTGTTGCTTTTGTTTTTGTGTTTTATTTTATTATATGGTTAAGTGTTAATTTCTAATATACTACGACAAAGTTTCTCTACTCTCCAGTTTATAACCACCCACGTTTAATCATTAGCAGGCGTTTCTAATTAATTAAGTTTTTTCTCTTCTTATTTTTTGTTTGTTGTTTTTCTTTTATTTTCTAGACTTTACCACATGTTGTTATTGTTACATATTTAATTATGTATTTTTTGTATTTAATTTTTCTTTTTGGTTCTTCTGTACTCATCCTCAGACTTTAATGTTTATTTATATATTTAATTACAATTTATTTTTATTTTTTTTTTTTTTGAATTTCTTTTGTATTTATTTGTGTTTTTTTTTTTTGTATTTTGCTATAAAAATTTCTATTGTTTTTGTTTTAATATGCTAATGATGACCTTGTTTGTCAGCTTGATAACTTGATGGTTGGTTTCTATTGCCCAGCTACTAAAGAGTCGATTTTTTGTTGTTTTATTGCTGTTTGGATTTTTATACATACATATGTTAATATATGCTAAGGCTGTGAACTTCATCTATATTTTATTTTGTTTTATTTAATTTTATTTTCGTTTGTTTCAAATTTTTATAAACATTTTGTTTTTATTATAGAATTTTATTCTAAACTCATTAATTGTGTTAGGTTTTTTATTTATTTTATTTTTTGTCAAGATTATAAATTTTTTCCTGTCATTTGTATAATTTATGTTTTATAGTTTAGAACACTTACCGATTCTTCCTCTTCACTGCGGTTGGCCTTTTCTTTAACTATATTTCTAATGTAATACAAAAATTTAGTTACTTTTTTTTTCTAGTAAATTTAAATTTAATTAAGCTTGTTTGCTTCGATTTTTGTTTTGTGAGTGTGTGTGTGTGTGTGTGTGTATTTTTATTGTCTTTAGTTTTTGTTGTTGATAAATTTGCATATTGTTTGTGAATTGGAGCAAATTGTTCGTTACGTTTCGTTAAACTTTTGTTTTTATATATTACGAGGGTGGTGGTATAACTACCCGACTTGATTACCCGATATAAATGATGGCTTGGTATTTGTTATTTGTTTGACAGCCATTAATTGTGACCACTTTCAGTAAATTATAAATATTGAGAAAATTTCTCATCGTTCGGTATAATACTTACATTGAATGGCCTTAGTCCACAGGGTTCTATTCTAGAAGAGTCTACTTCTTCGTTTGCAACAGTAAAATATTGGGTGTTAGGAGTTAAATGAGGCCTTACAAAGATGAGGCCAAGATGAACATAGTCCTGGTCGACCTAGAAATGATGAAGAAAATCCTCACAATGGACAAATGACTGATACGTTGATTCCCTGATTCACTGACTTTGGTACGCCATGTATTTAATTCTTGGATGACATTGACACTAGCAACGCATAAATTGTTTATGAACTCGATAATCCAAAATAGGCGACTTAAAATATATTGACTGAAATTTTGCCACATTGGCGACATTCCATAGCAATCAGGCCGAGATTTTGCTTTTTTGAGATTTTCTTTGCTTTTTAAGAAAATTTTCTTTTTGAAGAAAATATAATTTTTGAAAAAAAATTCCTTTTTGAAGAAAATGTGTAGAATACACGGTGTGTTGTCGAAACAAGACTCCATTTAATCCACACCAACTATACAAACATCAACTAAACATACATGGACTGGTTGAGAATTGTAAGTGAGGTGTTCCTATTATTATCTATATAACATATTAAGGTTACATGTACCTGCATGTGTGAATGGTGTCAATCAGTGCGTGTGGTTGTATTAATGTGTGTTTATGTCTGTGTTTATGTCATTAATTTACACCGCAATTTGCGAAGTTACCAGTTACAAAAAGATGTAAAATTAGAAAAAAATTTAATTTAAAAAATGTAAAAATTTTTTTTTTTCAAAAGTTTTTTTTTTCATATTCATCCATATCTCGTGAAGTTATCAATCGCGTCTGAAGATTTTAAATAAAAACAGCTGAAATAAATGTCAAATATACATATATATATCATAAATTACCCACCCAGCTGAGCTATTGGGGGCATAATCGTGACTTCCACAGACGGAAAGTCGGTCATCGCCATATTATAAGGACCATTTTTTAATGTCTTGATTTTTTCGTATTATTGCAAACTTATTTATAGCCTCCATTTGTCCGTCTTTCCATCTAAGGAAATCACGTTTACACCACCAACAGGCCAGCTGGGTTTTTCAGTTTTAATAAAAGTGATTGATATTTAACCCTGAGCTGTCGATTTTATCACGCGATATAGACGAATAAAATTTTAAAAAATAAATGATGGATAATAATGACTTATTTATAGTTTAGTTAAGCTATGTTAAAATTTTTCCCCTTCTTTCGAAGCTTTTGTTTTGCCGGGAACTATTGCATATCACTGGGAAAATTGTAGCTAGCTAAACATATTTTTTACCATATTTTCATTTTCTTTAGATCATGTTGTTTCGGAACCACCCTCGTAACAGTTGTGTTTTTTTAAAGTTTTCCAGAAAAAATTACCAAACTTGCTAATTAAAAATGTCATTAGAAAACTTGTTTTTAAAACGTTTTTTAAAGCTTTATTCAAAAAAAGTAAATTTTTTTTTGTTAGGAGTTGGGGAAATTGTAATTAACATTAAAATAAATTCATATAAAACTACAAATTAATTCTATTATTAAGTTTCCTTTGATAAAGTGTGTATAATTATGTTATGTAGTTAATCATATACTAGTAACCATATAATTATGCATTTGCTTAATGATAAGTGTTTCAACAACAACTTAAATAATATATGCCTAATAAATGCAAATTATATTGTAAATGTTAAACATTTTGTTACAGAAAACAAATGTAAACTTTAATAATTATATATTTGAATTTTAATATAAAATATTGTTGAAATAATTATTAACATCATGATATTTGATATGATAACAAAATACAATTTTGCTCATTTGTTTACAATTTAGATGTTAAGCTTAACAAAAATTACTGCTGGCAGTTTTTCAACAATACAGGGGAGCAACTACAAAATATAACTGACAGCTGTCACTTTGCTATATTAAGGGGAACCAAATATATATTCTGAGGCTTTTATCATGTACTTAAATTTTTTTCATTATTTCCCATGTGTGTGTGTTAGAAAATTAAATCCATGAGTTTATGGGAAAATTATAGTTTTTATAGCGAAATAAAACAATCAGCTACACACACAAAAAAAAAATGCTTGCATTATTTTAGAACTTTTTTTAAAGCATTTTTCCGTTTTAATTTCCATGTGGTAAACAACATCTATGGAAATATTTGCACATAAAAACAAAACATTATAAGGCTTTTAATATTAAGTTTGTGTGTATGTTTTGAGCTTTAAATGCAATTTTACAACAATTTTAACATTTCTTTAAAAAAAATTTGCATGTAAAATCAACGGATTATTTATTTTTTACTACTTCGCTATTAAGTTTTCTATGTGCTGGTTACTATCGGCGACAACAAAACCAACAGCAACAACGACAAGCAGTTATACTTGACCAAATAGCGGCTTGAGTCGTTCGTTTGAAGTTTGTATGTATTTATAATTTTTTAAATTGTTTTTGAACGTGTAGTTAAATGCATACAAATGAACCTTAAGCAAATAATTAGCTTTTTTTAACTTTTAACCAAAAGTAAAGCTGGTTAATCGAAACAACAAACCAAATAAGGTGCGGGTGTATCAAAACCCTTTAACAAAAACACATTTTTAATTCCAATTAACACTTTGTCTTTGTTAAAATATTTGTTATTTGGCTTAATATTACAAAAACATAACATGCAGATTTTTAGAAAAAAAAAATAAAAGTACCGTGTAGTATGCGTGTTTTTGAAAAATTTTTGAGCCGTTAATTTTAAAAATGGCATAAGTCACACTGTTTTTAATCGAAATATTTCAGATCTTGAGTTTTAAAATGTTTGAAAATATTGATGCTAACTTTTAAGTAACTCTCTTTGTATATGTTAATTCAGGATATTTGAACTATTCCCAGTATAAATAAGTTTAGGGAAAATCATAATCGTCTATTTGTTCTAAAGTGATTTAATCGATTTTCCTTTTTAGAAAATTTTCTGACTTTTGATATTTATGTTGTCTTAAAAGTGATGTTTGAAAGGACTGTGGCTTAAGAAAATTTATGAATAAATCAGCACCACTGGATTATCACCAATTAATTATTTTTATAATATATTATATTATATTATATTATATTATATTATATTATATTATATTATATTATATTATATTATATTATATTATATTATATTATATTATATTATATTATATTATATTATATTATATTATATTATATTATATTATATTATATTATATTATATTATATTATATTATATTATATTATATTATATTATATTATATTATATTATATTATATTATATTATATTATATTATATTATATTATATTATATTATATTATATTATATTATATTATATTATATTATATTATATTATATTATATTATATTATATTATATTATATTATTATATTATATTATATTATATTATATTATATTATATTATATTATATTATATTATATTATATTATATTATATTATATTATATTATATTATATTATATTATATTATATTATATTATATTATATTATATTATATTATATTATATTATATTATATTATATTATATTATA